>JAMKCH010000968.1:0-196633 GCA_023653785.1 Ophioderma brevispina | reverse complement strand
TAGCTAACTATTGCTTCCAGACGCTGTATGGTTTGGAAGTTTTAATTCCACATCATTTGGCATTTACACAAGATACACAAATACATTGGTTCAGAAACATTTAATAAATCCTTCACTTCATCATGGGAAATATTTTGCTACGATATATTTTATCTTTAATCAGTAGACATGTAAATAATTCCTTAAAAGGAAGGTCATACGCCTAGAAAATCCTTTATACAATCTTAAAATTTGATATTGGTGGCAATGACATTATAAAAGTGTGTTATTTGAACCGACTTTGCTAGATAGGTACATTAGAAATGAAAATAGAAGTTGTTGTACTATCGTTACTAGCGTTATCATATTAGTGTATGTTCTACCTCAATGTAATATGATACTTGTTTTGCCCGGGCATATTTTACGCATAAATAAAGTAATGGATATTCAACGATGACACGGTGTCATTGGCGAGCAGCCTGGGGTCATTTGTCGGTATTACAAAGATAAACATACGCTTTTCGGAACACTAACGAAGGAGCCGGGCTAAAGTGGATTCAGCTTAAGGGAATATATTTCAACAACACCTACGCTTTTGATCGATTCGGCCTATTAGATACAAAACAGTCAATTTCAATTATTTTTGAAGCCTAGTAATTATAGGTTGTTGTTGATCAGATCTAGCTCAGTTATTAGACCAGAAGAATATTATTTGACACTGAGGTCTGCAAATAATCTTGTTTTAACAGGGAGTCATTGAACAGAATAAAACTAGTCTAGTATGTTTCATAAACGTTTGGCACGCGGGCTAAACCTCTACTGAATTTCAATAAGACACCAACGAGTTGATATGGACGCGCGAGACGGTTGGGTGACAGGGTGAGGTTGTTCAAAAAATCCTTTACTCTAATTGATATCAACAAATGTGATACAGTTAGGCAAGGGAATATATTCAGACTTACGCCAAATATGTACAGCGTACAACATAATAAATTTATTTAACAATTTGAAATTAGTTATGCAATTTTGAGTATTCAAGAAAATTAAGCTGCAAATGTTTTTAATAATGTTTTAACATTTCAAGGATTTAAAATTAATTTTTCTTATCGCAGATATTTTAATGACAAATAAAATGACAAAATTATCCATAATTTGACATTTTCAATTTAACCAAAATTAATGGCGTATTTTCTCATTTGATCGCAATAAAATTGTATCTACGTTTTCATAAATTTACCGCAGAATCATTTTTGTGTTTCATTCAATAGTGAGTTTAGAATGGAGATTATTATTGCACAGGATAATATTTTTTAAAAGGTGCATTTCCTGATTTTAGAACCCTTATTTTTTTTTGTTTATGGTTTCTTATAGAAAATACAAAATTACGGGAATATCGAATCTGTACGTTACATCAGGCACGCATACTCTACTTAGACCAGCGATTCAGTCGGGGGACGAGGTTGTGAATCACAAAATGCCCCTTTAACTGAACTTTAACTGAATTCTTACAGTGGGCATAATGTAATGGATCCTTGCTGGAATCATTTCCATAAATTTGAATACAATTTGGGTGTTTACATTTTGTAAAAAAAGGGAGGAGTAATTAACATTATTTTCTTTGTAAGTTTCACTTCTCTGCCACAGACAGCCAAAGATGATGACATTACTGCCAGCACTTTATCAAACTTGAAAAGCATGCAGTCATCAGCTCACAGACCACTGCTATTGTATATGTACTAATCCCGGCTAATCCACCTTTAACTTGTCAGTTCAATATCTTACTACAAGCCTGAGGAATAATGTCTGAATGCTTTTAATAATTGCGTCAAAAACATCCTGGAAACACTGTAAATTCTGTCAAGGATGTCAACACCCTGATTTTCCTTGGCAGGAATTGCCCGTTTTATCGTTTTTTACAGAATGTTTTTTTGTTATAAATTTGTGGAAGTGATGTCAGTAAGTGTCTATTTCATTATGTCTGAATATTTTTCTATGCCATTGTGTCCCTTTAAACCAATATAAAAATAAAGTTTTGGCAGAGAATGCACTCAAAAAGGTGCGTGATCAAGTGACAAATAAGTTACATAGCCACTTCAATGATTATACTTATTCAAGAAACAATTAACGTTATTCTTCTAAACAGTTTGACCTTACTAACGATCCTCAATCTCTCATTTCTTGCACGCGAGGGAATTAAAGTCGTTGGATATGTAGCAGTAATGAAATATTACTGCCTGAAGAAACTTTATGAAACCATCAACATTGCAACCGATAGCTTTGGAATGTAATCGATTTGACACAATTGTCATATTACATGTAGTTAAAACAACTCAAACTGATATTTTATGCATTGCCTCACTGAAGAAAAAGGCCATCCAGGGCAGTGTACAACTATTTCAAATAATAAATTGCAGACTTGAATTTTCGCAGAAAATGTCTTAGGTAAGGAGAGTATGTCATCACTCGTATTGAGACGTCAACGGGTCTTACAAAGCGGTCTGATATTCCCCTTTAAAAAACGTAACAATGGTGTTTTACTGGTTACGTCACGTACCCGCATAAAAAGGTCGCGCTAAAGGCTTTCAACTCAATAAAACGATTGCGCTCCCTTAACATGCCAGAAATAATTTCCGATAGGCAAAGGTATACAATGTTAGCAGTTAGCAAAACATTTGTGGTTTGTCAGGATTCTCTCTTTTGTAGGAGAAATTGGAACCAGAGGAAAGAATAAATTCGGGCTTCGTGTAAAAAAAGGAAAACGAAATCCTAAGGGTACGACAGCCGTTGAAAAGGCTGAACGTCTACCCGTTTCTCTTTCGGGTAACTGATTATTGTATACGCTTAAACAGCACACCCGATAATCAATGAATCTGTGTATCATTACTTGAGTTTCATACTTCTGGCTAGCGCCATTTTCCGACGAAAAGCGGAGTGTCAGTTCCCGCCAGTGAAAAAAAAAAAAAAAAAAAAAAAATGGTGTTTTACTGGTTACGTCACGTACCCGCATAAAAAGGTCGCGCTAAAGGCTTTCAACTCAATAAAACGATTGCGCTCCCTTAAAGGTGCATTTCGTGATTTCAGCACCTTCTGTTTTATTCATTGATCACTAGATATCCTTGAGAAAAGCTTATTCTCAAAATTTGAGCCGATCCCGATCTTACGGTTTTGTGTTATGAGCAATTGCTCGTTTCCCACGGTCCCATAGGCTACTGTGCTGTAATATCTGTCCGTTTACGGACAGAAAATACAAAATTGCGAATTTCACACAGATGCGACCGAATTTGCACGTAAGATTCGGCACACGTGGATTACTAAGGCTAACGGTTCAGATGACATAAAAATCTCAACATTTTTAGGTAAGTCGGGGGGACGAGGCTGTGGATCACGAAATGCCCCTTTAACATGCCAGAAATAATTTCCGATAGGCAAAGGTATACAATGTTAGCAGTTAGCAAAACATTTGTGGTTTGTCAGGATTCTCTCTTTTGTAGGAGAAATTGGAACCAGAGGAAAGAATAAATTCGGGCTTCGTGTAAAAAAAGGAAAACGAAATCCTAAGGGTACGACAGCCGTTGAAAAGGCTGAACGTCTACCCGTTTCTCTTTCGGGTAACTGATTATTGTATACGCTTAAACAGCACACCCGATAATCAATGAATCTGTGTATCATTACTTGAGTTTCATACTTCTGGCTAGCGCCATTTTCCGACGAAAAGCGGAGTGTCAGTTCCCGCCAGTGAAAACAAAATAAATTAGATCATGATTTTTTTTAGAAATGTACATTGTCTTATGACGAATTTACATATGTTGGTTTGAAGTTAGATATGAGTGCAAAAATAACCTACTAACCTACTAGCTAGACATTTCACCAGGCGAAATGATACAGATATTGCTAGCCTAATTCACCTGAAAATTCAACAAATTTCAGACGTCAGTAGGAGAAACAGAGATGTGCAAAGAGATATCAAGTTACTTTGAACGGGGAAAATCTGTATGTCGACTCGCGAAGGAAGGAGAAACATATTTTCTTCATAGCACTTAACCGATTTGTTAAGCAATATTGTACCGTTCTCTCCATCTCTGGTAACAGTGTGTCATTTATTATGTTGAATATACAATAGGAATATACTACACTTATTTTTTTACGGTTTAGATTTTTGGTCAAGTGTTAAAGGTCATTGGACCTTATAATCACTGATTTGTACAACAGAACCGGCCTGCATATAAATGAGAGCTAGTCCAGACTGCAGTGGAATACGGTAATAACTGGTATTAAAACTTATGTTCACCATCACCCCTACTACCCAAATAAATTCAAAGAGTAATATGAAAAAATCTTGAGCAAAAAATATGGTTCCACACTACAACCAATAATGATAAACACTTACATTTACTCGGTTATGTATCATTTCCCTTGATCCGCGTGTTTTGAGTATATACTGAAGCAGGAAATGCATTTTAATTGCTTTTTTGGTGACAGCTCTGTATACACTTTGAGGTCAAGTTTTGGTGACCCCTATGTAGATCCCTGTTACATTTTGCCCACTAATTACGAAACCAAATACCAACATTGTACAATAAGCAAGAAAAACAATTTGACACCAATTTCAACAAAATCGGAGCACTCGTTAAGGTTGTCCCCAGGATGACCTTGAACCTTAATAGGGCTGTACCTGTTTAACTAAAGATCAGAACCTAGACAAACTATACCTTTTCTGATCCTTATAATGAGAAAAATACATTGGTACACATTGAAACACATTTTGACTTGATTTCAAATTTACTCATGTACTAAATTTACTCCCTTATTTTACGAAGTTCCCCACATTTCCCAGAGGTTGGACCCGAAAATTCTGATTCAGCACCCTTCAAAAAACTATAGAAAAACATCTTCAAACCTTCTTCCGCAAACTTCTCATGTATAACCCTACTATATTTGTTATACCATTTTATTCCTAATTCCATCTATGCCTGTAAGAATCTGTAGTCTTATTAAAACCATTTGATGCACTTATCAGCCATACTTTCTCAGGTTAAATCCGGCTTTTCCGTAACCTGACCAGGTTATACAGCTTTGTTTCGTCACGATTGTTGAATTCATAAACCTGGTCAGTTTACGGAAACACCCGGTTAAAACCCTACTGCTTCACGTCTTGGAAGTAACTATATTTTTTAGACTATTGACTAGGCACCAATTAAGGTAACAATACCGCTACTTGCCAACAGTAGATTCTGTTGAAAGGGTCAATTGGCCAGTGAATACAATAGTAACCTCTATAATGTTAGGAGCGTCGGTATCATAGATACACGCGGCCCCGGATCAGCTTACTCAGTTGAATAAATCCCGACACCACCACAAGCAATTGCTAATGACTTGTAGACACGCTAAGAAGAAGACCTCTATAATGCCACAGTTCAGCAACTCATACACGTGATGTAGGGTAATATTGAACTGCGACATTGTGACTGAGTTGGGCGAATCCAAATTCACGGTGTATTTGATAATACGCCAACATGCAAGGCCTTCCATGCGGGAGAATTGGGCGAGATGATCTTTAGACATGTTTAAAGTTGCACAAAAACAAAATAATTTGCTCATAATGAGGTACACACACTGGCCAAAAGTATTGCAACATGAAAAAAAACGAAATTCGTAATCACAAATTGATTTCAAATTATACCATGTATTCTTGACCACATCTTACATATTAAATGTCAAAGTTATGGTTTTCATACAGATGTCATTCCCCAGAATCCAAGAGGGTGAACAAGTTTTTGATTTGATTGTCATGTTCCATAATATGGCGAATTACAGGAACTGCGAACGATAACTTGCCGTTTGCGCTCCAGGAGGAATACAGACACAGAAACAAATGAAATGGCTTCAAAATAGCCGATTAATGAATTGTTCGGGTTCGTTAGGGTTTATTTAAATGTTTGCAGGAAAAAAATGGGGTGGTTTTGAGGACGGGAAATGAGATAAAGTCCATGGAAGACGGTGGTCTTAGAAAAAATGTGTAAAAAATTGGAGACAATCAAAATGCTACTCGTCTGATAAATCACGTGATTGACAAAAAATCATGTCTTATTACGTGTTCACAGTGCATGACAAACAGCAAAAATGTCAACGGTGCAATTAAAAAGTTGTTTTCAGTTTTCATGTGACCGTTTTCTCGTCATTAAATTCCCGAGTCCAACGGCCCTGGATGTGTTCCCGTTTTCTATTACATTATTTCATTTCCGGTCCATACAACCACTCCGATTGTTACCCTTAAAATTTACGGTAGACCTGACAAACCCATATAATCCATTTAGTGATTATTTTGCAACCATTTTGACGTTCCTGTGCCTGTATTCCTTCTGGAGTACATTCGGCAAGATCTCATTAGCTGGCCTCTTTATCCCGCCATATTTCGGGAACATGACAAGCCATCAAACGTTTTTTCGCACTATTTGATTATGGGGAAACCGCATTTGTCTGAAAATTCTAATTCTGACAATAATTACGTTATGTGTAGTCAAGAACTCCTGGTGCAATTTTAAATCAATTTTTGAATATAAATTGTTTTTCTTTCTGCATGTTGCAATACTTCTGGCCAGTGAGTGTAGAAAAACATTCTAAACTCAGCTGTTGCATGTATTATATACGACAGGTGATTAAACTAAGTGTCAAATGATGATGGAGTTATTATATTACCAAGTTATCTTTAAAATGTTTGTCAAGGCTTCAAGTGTGAAATAAAGGGGGAATGGCGCATTATATTCATGTATCAGTAATGGGCCGGATGTCGGCCCGTTATGCGATCGATGGTAAAGCCTTGCCCCGTGGTTCCTCCGCGCCTTGAAATAGGAGGAACGTAAGGTTAGGTTAATTACATGGCTCATTTTTTAATTATTAGCATTACATGCCAAGGTCAATAATTATTTTTTCTTCTTCCAAATCTAATACCTTAATCGTTTACGGTGTTACATCCTGGATAAATTAAGAAAATATTCAAAATTACAAGACGATATTTGAAAGCATATTCCAATTAACTTATGGCTTCCGATTCATTTTCGTAAGTATTCTTTTAATGATGCACTGATTCTAAAAGCGTAAAAATGTTCAAGACAAGGTTTTAAGATGTTAAGTAATATCCTGGTGGGTCAAATGTTTCTTAAACGTAAAAGAAGAGAGAGAAAGCGAGGGAAGGAGGGAATTAGGGGAAGAGGGAGGGAGAGAAAATTCCTACCTTTTGAAAACGTATATTACCTGGTCCAATGGCCTCACAATCACTACACGCAAATGATTTAAGTATTAAAGTCCTTACTAAAAGGTCGGTATCCACTCTGTTTGTGCGATTAAAGTTTACAATTAGAGTAGCGTTGCAGTTCAAACGATGATAGTCCTCACAGCGACCACTCCAAAACTCCAACATGATAGCATGCAGTTTCATAGATAATAAAAATCCATGGAATATTCTTCCAGAAATTATGGTTCCTTTTTTTCGGAGCAGTTTTGAAGGTATTTTCTGTTCAGAGTTTTAAAATTAAACGACAGGGTTCTATAGGTCCTTCGACGACGCACAATTTTAGCAAAATACCGTAAGTCCGGGATACGAAATATTTCCACAACCCCTGTCGGAAGTATTCACTTTAAAGACCACAAAAGGTAATTCATTTGAATCCAAAACCGAAGCTCCTTGCTTTAAAAAAACGACAGCAGACAACAGCCTATCCTTTAACGGATTTGCAGCAAAACGTATATATAAATCCTTGTATGAACTGCCCATAATCTACGTAATATGCAGATCAAAATTACTGGCAATTTTCTTTAGAAAGCTCAGTTATATACTCCACAGCCAGTTATCTCAATACTTGAGATATGCATTAAATTACCTTACTTATGCAATAAAAAAAGCTCAATGATGGTATCATTGGAAATAACCTTTGTCGCAATCTTGCATCTTGCACCATACCTGCATGCAAATCTCCGAAGAGGTCTTCGGCTATTTATAGTAGCTTTTCCTGAAAAGTCTCTGAGCATGTAAACACATTGCATCAAGTAAAGATATCACGAGAGGATGAAATAGGTAGTATCCCCTCTCTCTGAGCCACAAAAACTTTCCCAATTTTTTTTTCTCACGAAAATGAAGATAATAGCAGTGTGTTGATCTTATCATATTGCATTTTACCATTAATTTACTGAAAACAGGCGAGAGGAAAACTTTTGTGCTTAAAAAAACTAGTATTCGATGTTTTAGAAGGAAATAACAAACTCAACATTGAAACAACTTTTGATGAACGGAATATTTTGTCCGTAATTAAAGAGATCATGGAAGCTGCGGACTGAAGGGCTTTTTTCCTATGAAAGGGTTCCCTTTTGACCTTGAAGCAATGAGCAATGCTTGTCTCCAACACCTAAATACCACGTTTCATGGGAATTAGTCATTGTATCTTACAGCATACAGTGTAAGGGATCGGACACGCGTGCAGAGGTTAAAATACCAGGCACGTGCAGACTTATCCCGACCTATCCTGGCGTAAGTTCACTTGACAGAAGACACTCAAGCAATTTTACTTGATCGAGGAAATTAGACTGCTACTTGATGGACAGATTCCTTTCAACCATTATCGGCTAAACTGAGATGATTTCCAATCACCTTTTCCAGCGATCGCCTGCGACAGTGAGAATTTGCTAGAGTTTCCCGTTATAAAAATACACAGAGGAGTACAAGCATAGCCAGCTGGAGTTTCCTTTTGCGTGTGTGTGAATTGGGTGACGCTGTACGTCCTTACGTAGAATCAAGGCGTAGTGATTTTATGCCGAACCAGCTGCGGTACTTCAGAAGGTTCCGTGTATTAAAAGAGAGACGTAATGACACAATTGGCTAACAATATTCGTGTACATCGGTGTAATCTGTGTAATATCTCCTTAAGACCCGAGCGTTTGTAACTAACTAAAGAACGGAGAAGCATGATATCTTGTTGAGCTGCTATCCGTAGCTGAGCTACTGGAGTTGCAGGAATTCATTTTCAAATTATATTTTGAGTTTATGGAATTCAACAATTTACAAAGAAAAGTACCCTGACTGCGTTATGTAAATGTAAAGAATTTCAATCAATTGTAAGCGCAATACCGACTAATTGCATTGTTCTTTTAAAAGCACGTATTGTTAGTACGTAGATGCGGTTGAGTGCATCGTATGAGACTATATACGTCGCATTGGAAATACTCAAATTTAAAAAGTTCAGCACTTCTCATCAGACGTTTTAATCAATTACCTTCTATGCACGTGCTCACCGTGCATCATCACAAATATACATGATTGAGCATGTTTGAGATTCCGTTTGTTTGTAATTAAAGAGATCATGGAAGCTGCGGACTGAAGGGCTTTTTTTCCTATGAAAGGGTTCCCTTTTGACCTTGAAGCAATGAGCAATGCTTGTCTCCAACACCTAAATACCACGTTTCATGGGAATTAGTCATTGTATCTTACAGCATACAGTGTAAGGGATCGGACACGCGTGCAGAGGTTAAAATACCAGGCACGTGCAGACTTATCCCGACCTATCCTGGCGTAAGTTCACTTGACAGAAGACACTCAAGCAATTTTACTTGATCGAGGAAATTAGACTGCTACTTGATGGACAGATTCCTTTCAACCATTATCGGCTAAACTGAGATTCCGTCAACAGCCTGTCTTCCTGAAGCACTATGTTACAATACGAATTGAAGCCAATGAAAGTTTTCTTCTTAGATTCTGTAATTTTCTAATTTTCCCTAGGTCTTCTTTACTCATTCCATGTTTTATTGTATTAATACCCTAATACAAACCAAGAAGCGTATTAAGCTGTATTATTGACTACATACAATACTGCGCACTTCTAAAATCCAACAGAAGCTTTTCAGATGCAATGGGATGGTATACAGCGATCAACATTGAAATGGCGCCTTCCTATTGCGGTCTTTAACCAAGTATAATTATGTGTAACGTATACTCCCGGTCCCCGCCCCCACTGTCATATGAAATTTCGAATGTGTCACATCAAAAGAAAGATTTTGCGGCTGCAGGATACGACCCTCCTTTCGTTGCCAACCATAAAATCCATATCTTACACATGCCAAAATCCACATAATTCAAAAAGTGAGTTAGACTATCAGCACGATCTCCGATTCTAGGAATGTTTTCCGTAACCTGACCCATCTAACACACTTTCTGTCTGACACACTTATGAATTCGCAAACCCTTCATGGAATAAAACCTTATGACTGGATTGTGAATGGGATTAGGAACAATTTAAATTATCCATTGTATTGACATCACCTATTAGGAATGATGGATTTTGATGGGACTAGGAACAATTTAAATTATCCATTGTATTGACATCACCTATTAGGAATGATTGGATTTGACTGGGACTAGGAATAAGTTAACATATCCATTGTATTGACATCACCTATTAGGAATGATTGGATTTTGACTGGGACTAGGAATAAGTTAACATATCCATTGTATTGACATCACCTATTAGGAATGATTGGATTTGACTGGGACTAGGAACAATTTAACTTATCCATTGTATTGACATCACCTGTTAGGATGACTGGATTTTGACTGGGACTAGGAACAATTTAACTTATCCATTGTATGGCATCACCTGTTAGGATGACTGGATTTTGACTGGGATTAGGAACATTTAACTTATCCATTGTATTGGCATCACCTGTTAGGATGACTGGATTTTGACTGGGACTAGGAACAATTTAACTTATCCATTGTATTGGCATCACATGTTAGGAATGACTGGATTTTGACTGGGACTAGGAACAATTTAACTTATCCATTGTATTGGCATCACCTGTTAGGAATGACTGGATTTTGACTGGACTAGGAACAATTTAACTTATCCATGTATTGGCATCACATGTTAGGAATGACTGGATTTTGACTGGGACTAGGAATAATTGAACTTATCCATTGTATTGGCATCACCTGTTAGGAATAACCCGAGACGAGATGTCGCAGCCGCAAGAGAAGCCTTTAATGTGATGCATTACATTTTCACAAAGTTTATGTCTGTGCCTGCTCATATTGTTGTCAATGGATTATTGTTCTTTTGCTTCTATTTTCCGTCATCCTTTACATTGAATGAGTAGTCCAAATAAAAGACAGTTCTTTTCAGATAATACGAGTTAGAATGACATTCAGACATCGAAAGTTTTCTCCAAATACTTGTGAAGAACGAAAATTTTCTCCAAATACCTGTACAGATTACTGTCATTGTGTTTGATGACTGATTTGGAACATCATTGGATAAGTCCACATTTGTAAGGGTCATTTAATAGCAAAAGGTACCCATATCTAAGGATTTTGTTTTGCTTCAAATATATACCCATATTTGCAAATTTTTAAGAATGGTTTGAGGCTGTCGTCTGGAAAATGGGACCCACTTCTAAGTATTTCTCATGAACAATCTACTCATGTCTAAGGATTTCTCACGAAAAAAACCTTGTCTAAGGATTTCTCACGAAAATGCAACCCATTGGAGCCGATCATCCACGTATACCTTTAATATATAGAGAGATAATTTTTTTATCTCTCATATAGAGAGATAGCTATAAAATTCACTGACCCTGATATATGATTTTCCATCAATGCTCTCTTAAAAGCGTCAAGCCTAACCGAACGAATTCCCAGGTGTCTGACCTTTATAATCATACCTTATGAATCAGCTACTGGGCGATTCTAACCGCAAAAATTCATACATCATCAATCGTCGTAGGAACGTAAATCACACATAAGAAGGCCTAAACCTATGTTTTATGCTTAATATCATATTCACACTTTCTATATTTGCCGTTGGAGACACAAATATACTTAAGGTAATTTGGTTGGCGTCTTCAAGAGGATTACCTCTTGAATTTGATGCCATAACTGGTAAGGCTACCGCTTAGAGAGACAGTCTCTTCACATATATGACCTATATTCTTTTTTGGTGAAGCTTTTTGTTGAATTTTCCATTTCGACTGCCATTGAAATGGTTTGAAGCAAAATAGAAAATAGCTACTGATAGGTTCAGGCTCATCACGGCGTGAAATGACAACGCAGGATGTTGCATTATTGGAAAGCCATTATAATTTTAAAAAGATTTACGAGAACATAAAACATCGAAATATGTTTCCTGTTTCATACGGGAATATGTAAAAGTGGTACAGGATTAACGTGCAATATGACATGATGCATATTGCTGAGCGTTCGTCATAAACTCTAAATATCAAGGTTTTAAACAAAAATACAGACTATTATATGATATTTTAAGGTGCAGAAGCAGCTCTACAAGTGATCGGCTTACTGTATTTTGCGAACGAAACGAAACGAAACAGAACTCCCATTGGATTACACGCTTTATTCCGGAATAAAGCGTGTAATCCAATGGGAGTTCTGTTTCGTTTCGTTTCGCAAAATACAGTAAGCCCAAGTGATCGGCTTTCAGGCGGCACGGGACCTACTCGGCACATACATGTTCAGAAAATTCCAGGGAAAATAGTAATAATTCAAAATAAAAAACAAATTCATAAAACAAACAACCAACTATCCAAGACAAAAAAAACACCATTCTAGAAAAAAAAAACGATTCCATAAAAAAGAGACCTACTTGTCACATGTATGTTCAGAAAATAAAATCAAGGAAAATAATAGAAATAATTCCAAATTAAAAGTAAATAAACACAAAAACAGAAAATAAAAGCAAACAATTTCAACAAAATAAAAAGTTCTAATAAAAACGCTATTAGACGGTTTGGACCTACTTGTTAACTGCATGTTCTGAATTTTGAATCGTTTACGGCAGCTTCCGAGACCTTCTCGGTTTTGTTATCCCTGGCAAAATCGGAGTCTTATTTTGTACTCGGAATATACTCGAATTGTTAATGACAAAAGTACAATATAGTTGTGATGTACACGAAAGGTACTTTTTTGTTGTACGCGAAATGTACTCGATGGTACTATTTTAAGTCCTTGGTATTTTTTAAAAAAATTGATTTGTGTACTTGGTGTGCTCGAAACGTACTTTTTAGTATTTAAATTTGTACTTGAAATGTCTTTTTTTAATCAATTGATGGTTGTACACGAAATATATTTTATGCACTTTTCAACATTTAATGTTGTACTAGACACTGTGGTGCAAATTTGGAACCGAAAAAGTAATATTTGGAGTATTTGTTTAGATCGAGCACATATAATATTTAATAATCCCGACATTTATTAGCGCCTTTACCACAGGATACACAAGCGCGTTGGTCTATTATTATCCCTGCCTTCAGGGAAATCGGCACAATATTTCGCTTCACCTAGCCGCACGGCCAGCGCACAAGCCTATCAGCACTAAATTGTAATATCCCCCATAACAGGCTACCCGAATATCGCTTGGTCGACGAGGCAATTAAGGTAAAGTGAATTGCCTAAGTGCACAACACTTGGCCCCAGCGGGGCTCAACCCACAACCTTTGGATCATGTAGTCGGCATCATCTCCACTGGACCACATTTTCCCTCAACATATCGAGTACTTGTATATCCCTAACTTCCCTTGAGGAAAATCTGAGGATCAGCGCCAAAAAGTGAGGTGCGTTTATTTTTTTTTTTTTTTTTTGTTAGGTTTTAGGTACAACTTCCCTTCCTACACATGTCCAGGAGTCCGCTCCTGACTTTTTTTTTTTCAAAAGCCAATTTAATGCAGATAAGGGATTACGAGTTATCAAGTACAATGTGCTCGAAACGTACTTTTTCCTTCTGCACATTCCAGAGGTGTAAATTTGGAGGAATTTAAACAATTCCGTAAATGGAACAGGAACGAATACCTTTGGAGTACATTGTAGTTTTCCTGTCTGTAATCCCAGAGGACTAAATTTGGGTACACTTCGAATACGTTTCTAGTACAGTTTTCTGTCTTGTGTCCAGGGCAGGTGGGTTAGGACACGATCTGCCGATCTGGAACATTGGGGATTTCATGCCTGATAAAAATGATGAATCCGTGGATAAGTCTGCTTTTGCTGACTTAATGTGAGCAGGTATTGGTTCAGTGGATTTAGAGGCCGATACACACCCCAAAGTTTGAGTTCGAGTGCCGTCACGGACAATGTGTTGTGTTTGTTGAGTAAGGCACTTAACTCAATTACTCCTAACCACCCGGATTGTATAAATGGGTACCGGTGTAAAGAAACTGAGTGGTCAAAAACATGCGAGAGTTCCTAGCTACCATAGCAACATTACGGAATTTTAACCGTGACCTTGTGACGATGCCATTTGGGGGTACAGTGCTGAAACAATGATGCATACATCACTCAATGGTGAACACGATAGACAGATGGGTGGTAGAACACTCAGCACACGACCCTGTATTATAATACACCGTAAACGGTGTGAAGGTATTCAACAGACTCTTGTGGCGGGAGGAGTGCGTCACCCCCCCCCCCCAGCAATATTACATAGGAACCTGGCCGCAATTGCCAGGAAAGAGAGATGGGCACTCCGCGCACGAGCTTGCTCGGCACGACACTTTTTTATTTAATGACACCTGTATTAATTCGTATTGATATTGATTGTAATTTCAATATTATCGTAATTGCACTGATAAAATGCTTGAATAGGGTATCTAAATACCCCGTTGTTAAACATAAACCTGCGGACTACGAGGTCAAGTCTATGTTAGGACTTTTGGCAATACTTTAGGAAATACGGTCAACTACATGTTCATTTAAAAAACTTCCTTTGTGTACTTTGTTCCAAGCTGTTCAATTGCCTTCAAATGCAAATTTGAGTACATATATAACCCCGTTGTTAAAATAAACAATGCTGGACTACGACGGAGTCTATGTGAGGACTTTGGCAATACTTCTAGGAATACGGTTCAACTAATTGTTCATTAAAAAACGTCCTTGTGTAATTTGTTCACAACTGTTCACTTGCCTTCAAAATGCGAAATTTTGAGTACTATGATTCACTATTCGGACTATACCTCTCCCCACACTTTCTCCAGATATTCTATCCCATTTGGTTTTTTATACACAAACTATTTTGACAAAAAGATATACAAACAAAACAAAAACCATACAGAAGAGTAATATACAAATATTCGAAAGCAATTTGGTTTAAGATATATCCAACCCTATCTAGGCAATAAAAGTATCTAGGAGTTGTATTGTGACATACCTTCAGGCACGTATATCCGCTAAGTGAGAACATAATATACACTGTGAATAATCTTCTCACATCTGAAAATGTCAAGTCCTCAACATACAGGATAAAAGACCATATTTAACATGAGAGACTCCAATTATTGTGAAACAAAAAAAAAAAAATAAAAACTATATTTTTATCCTACGCGCGCGTTTTTTACCAAATTTGCAGGAAGGTTATGGTAACGGTTGATAAGGGCTGTGTTTTGTCATTACTATTAGTATCGTTAGTACATCAGTGATCTTAATATGGTTTACCTTCAACACTCTACTGCATTCGTAAGCATAATTAAAAAAATTATCATGATGGGTTATATTTTTTGTTAATTAAGTTTAAAAAACTCCAACTGTTTAAAAACTGAGAGTGAACTATTTTTATTAATGTCAATTTAAAGGTATAAGAAAATATAAACATATTGAAAATGATATACCCATGAATATTCATGTTGTATATTTCAGGAACTAATACTGGAGCAGTATGTGTTATGAATTTTGTTATTTTTATATAGGTTTTTGAATACTTTATATTATAGTAATTTTGGCAGTGGCTTACTAATGATAATTCCCTGAACTTTTCCGACGATTGTGCTTATGAAACAAAGATCTTAATAATATATGTTCAATAAATAAATGGTTGCCTGTGGAAAGTTGTCGGCTTTAGCATAAGTCGACGAAACAATCGACTTAATAAGTCTTCTAAAATTTCGAAATAAACTTATTTCACCGGACTGTTTGGTTTATGGGTCAGAATACGTTACGAATAGCTTATAGTTTGTGCTATGCAAAACAGTCAAGCTTCATTATAATTTTACCATAGGATATTCTTTTCTTATAGGAAGCTGTTAAAGGTTAAGAAGTGGTGCCTCACTATTAATCATGGTGAATTCACATGTCATTGAAAATCTTGTTAAGCTGCTTTTATCTCAAGAAATGATTTACACTTTAGTATTAATTTACTGTTGCCAGTGATCTTATAATGATGCCATTTAACCAATAAAAACATCCTATGAGAAAAAAAAAAAAAATGATTTACACACTTATTGATTGCTTTAAGTTAAAAGGGCATTTCGTGATCTCGTACTCCCAAAAAGCTGAGATAGTTATATCATATGAACCGTTGGCTTAAGTATTAGTGCCTAATCTTATGAGAAATCGATGTGCTTGGAAGAAATTTATAATTTAGTTTTTCTGTCAGGAAAACTGGCAGAAATTACCCAAGTTTGATTTATGACGGCAGCTGTGATGCAAAACATTTGCTCCATAACATCAAACGCACCGTCATAATCAACTGAAATATGAAAATAAAAATTCTTGAGCCCGACCCTTCTTCTGAGCGATTATACCATTACTTCGATTACGTCATTTATCTACACAAAAAATTGGCGTCTCACAGCAACTCGCCTCAATGAACGATTGCATTCCTTCCATCGTTGCCAGAAATCACTTTCCGTCATGCGAATGCCTTACCAATGTTAACACAGGAGAGTAGGAAGAGTAAAGAAGAAATAGGCGGATTTAGGGGATGGGGAAGAGAACGACTCCTACCTTCCTCCGCCACTACCCAATAACACTATTCCCACATCCTATCCACCCCACTCTACCCAGTCACTAACTCCTAACGTCTTCCAAGCAAATCGCATCCATCCCTCTTGCCCAAATTTCAAATACCGCACAACCATCCAAAAAGAAATTGGAACCAAAAGCCAGATTAAAAGCAGCTCTGATTTCATGAGAATTTAAAAGAACCAATTGGGGGGTAAGCAAATCGGATACAAGTATGGTTACGTATCCGCCCAGATATGTTGTCTTTTATTGCTAAGTAAAATGTAAAAAGGTCATCTGAAATGAATGGATGAGTTACTATTATTCCAAAATGCACTTCTGATCCAATGACCCTGTTTTCGTGAAACGGCATTCTTGCTCTGAAGTACACCTCCGCCTATAGAATTCAACAATAGCTTTTTGCGAATTTTAAATACAAAATAACTCACTAAACTAACCAATTAACCTGTAACAAGGGTATGGTGATAACCTGGTATTACTATAAATAAATCGTTGACAATTTCGACAATATCATAAATGCACTTTTTTTTTATATGGGAACACGGGAAAACAACTTTACTGAAATAACGGATGTACTTTCAGGATGGTATTTTATCTAGCAAAAATTAACAATATTACTTGTGTAGCCGCAAACCCACTAAATAAGCTTTTTTTTTAATTTACAGGTGTTGACAAAACAATGAGAAAGACGAGCAATAAAAAGTTAGTGTGTGCAAAGTGCACAGACAAAATTGATCCTGTAATAGGTTTGTGTTGTCAATCCAACGGCCGTACGGCATTCCTGATGTAGAATGTTTTACACTGCATCTGTAAAAAAATATTATTCGTGATAAATCACTTTAAAACGCTGTTTGAGACGTCCAAATTCCCTGAGGAGGAGGAGGAGCGGAGGAGGTATAATAACCACCCTCCTTGAAAACCGACAGAAGTCAAAAATAGTTAAAATTTGAAAGAGTAGCTTAAAAGTGTGAAGGATAGGTCCCTAGAATTCTCTTAAATTATTTTTTCCAAAGGAAAAATTGACGACAAACAAACAATCAGAAAACAGCGGTGTTCCAAGATAGAAATTCCTTATTCAATTACATGTAGTCGTGAGTGTCCGTACGGCCAGTATTGACTATAGTAGATTCCAAAATAAGTAAGTGAGACCTCATTAAAAAGTTTTAGGTGGTATGTTCATTATGGTGAGAGGTAACCGGGTTATTTTTAATGACCAACAGGTAAAACAAAATGCCTATATTAAATTATTCATTTCCTTACCTTAAAACATGCTAATCACACGATTAAACTTTGCAACATACAACTTTGATTTTTTTCATAGATAAGGTCAAGTGAAATAATAGTAAAAGTTGTTTTTACTAATGTACGGATCTAATTTTTATTCGATCAATGCACTCAGCATGCTATCAAAGACCCAAAATAAAAGCTTATTCCTCAGATGCGGTCTGAATCGAAAAAAAGTATCAAAGACATCTTGAAAACTACTCAAGACAGGAAAACTACATTTTATTTATTGGTTGGTGCAGCCTATAGTTGCGGAACCACTGATAGTAGTAGTTTATTCTTCTGAACGGTAAAGGAAAATACCATTATTATCCACCCTGATTCCTGAATCCTGAATTGCAGGTAGGATGTAAGCAGAATAAATGTCTTTTGTTTTACAAACGTCCACGCATTGCAATGAAACATCTCAAAACGGCGGTATCGAAATAAAAGGAAGAGAAAATGCCCAGTAGGAAAATTACAGCATTGCCCAAGCAATAATCAAGCATCGTATGCCTCTAAAGAAAGGCAGAATGTCGGTCATTCCTCCGTCTCCCTTAGGAAATCGTTACTATCATTTCGCTTTGTCTAGGTGGCTGCTGGCTAAGTATCTTGCTTGCCCAAGGACACAAACACATTGGCCACAATGGGCTCTAACTCAAGATTTTAGCGGGAATAATGATCATGATTCCTGGGCTTTTCCACATGCAAATATATATTAAGAAATTCACGTAACGCGATCTACAAAATGTGTGACGCCACTGTGATAACGATCATGCTCAAAAGTACAAAATACAAATCAAGACATCGCATCATGTGATGACGTCACTCTAGAACAGCACTCCATTAAGTGTGCCGAGTTTAAGCTCTTAATGTCAATTACGACTCATAATATTATTTCTAGCTATAAATTTTCGTATACCGAATATTCTAGAGTATACACTGAAGTTACTCATTAAAAAGGGTAATACATATTTCACAGCGTGCATACCCACAGAACACACTTTGGAAAAGGAAAGATGGTTTTCTGCAAATTACAAAATAAAAAACAAACATCGATCGCACCCTAGACTATGTTACCACATGTTTTTTTTATCTTTATGTGTTTTTACTGATCAAGAAATCACAAAATCACA
The DNA here is from genome assembly GCA_023653785.1 of Ophioderma brevispina. Lineage (NCBI taxonomy): Eukaryota > Metazoa > Echinodermata > Ophiuroidea > Amphilepidida > Ophiodermatidae > Ophioderma > Ophioderma brevispina. The sequence goes on along the minus strand of JAMKCH010000968.1, from coordinate 177,475 downwards.
ACAACATCATTTCAACAATCACAACAAAATCATGAAAAAATAGAAAAAAATAAATTTCAAAAATAGTATACACTAAAGCAGCAAAATATAAAAGAACAGATTTAAATAAGAAAATACATGTACAATAGCAACCCAAAAGGAAACAAAGCTATATCTCGAAGGCCCATTTTTTAAAGTGCAAAGATAATTCGTTGGCAATGTTAAATTCCATGTCTTTCTGGGAATTCAAAAAAAGCCTTTAAACGATTTAGATGAGGTGTTTTGTCTTGGAACTTGCATCTGTATATAAGAATTAATACACAAAATAATATACGTAACAAGAATATTACCACATGTAACAACCATAGTCTTATTTTCTTATCTGTGGTTGGCGATGAAAACTTTCATTCATTCAATACAGCACCTATTTTGTTTAAATTATCATTACTGTTTTGTTATTTGACATGTTTTATATTACCTTGGAGTTAGCAGTCTATTTATGACTTACTAACATACGGTAAGGAAAAGTATTATTATGCTCTGGTGTGCAATACTGCAGTCACCCCCGCCCACCCTGCAATACGGCAAAAATATTGGGCAATGTGTCAAGCGAATACTCTCCTTTTATTAGTTTAAGGCCATTTAAAAACTATTGTCGTCAAGTCAGCTTCTTTCTTCTTCCTTGCATAATTAATAATATTGGATGACCTTTTTCCGGTTGATAACGAAAATATCAGGCTCGGTCTTGCGACTCGCCCGATATTTGATCTAGCTCGGCGAATATTTTCTGTTATCAACCTCAGCCCTCCAATATTATATAAATATTCCGCCCAGTTTTTTTTAAACGCACGTCTCGTCTTCACTTTGAGACCTATATTTTGAATCTCCTTAAGCAAGCTTTGATATAAAAAAATATTCTTCCAATATGAATTGTCACAGAGTGTTCGAAAATTAAAGTAAAAAAAAACGATTTAGAATCAATATAACCAATACTAGGTAAATTATCAGTGGCAAAATGATACACGCCTCACCCTTGTTTTCATTAAGGTATTGGTGATGCGTCAGTGATTTCTATTCAAATAAGTTCCAAAATCTATGTTAGGTTTTCTCACAATAACCTGCAGGCCATGCGAATTCGCTTCATTGTGAAGATCTAAGACTATTAGTAATGTCTTACAACTTGGCATGACATCTCTCTTAACACACTCTGTTAACAACTATTTATGTCAAGTAGTCTAATATTGTGGAAACAAGAAACTAAACTCTATAAATTCGTGCCTCTCGTTAATGTGGGGTTTTCAGACACGGTGATTGTACTTGAGAAGGAACCTCATCTTGCAATGAAGTAGTGCTAGCCTATAGATGCTGAGTGTAGTTTAAGGAAAACCTACATACACCTTTTAGTAACAACCTTTTCATTTTATACATATCAATTCCTTACCTATACGATCAATGTAAACGTATTTATCAATTGTCCCATTTGTGAAATGCCTATAATATTTGCAAGTTTCGCGAGCATCTCGCACCAAGTTTCCAAGGTTGTTTCCACGATGCAAGTACAGCATTAGCGAGAACCTGCAACATTTGCAAAGCATCATGCCGATTGTGTAAATGGCGTATTTTGGTGTTATAATGTATGTAATGAAGAGGTCCAAATATTGGTTCTATCCCCCCCACCCCCTTTGCTTTTTATTATGCAAAGAACATAAAAAAATTCTTGAAAAAAGGAATTACTGCTCATACTTATTTTTAGCTCAAAACATGGAGTATTTCAAAATTTTAATATAATTAAATGGGGGAACAAGTAGCGCTTGTTAACCCACGAAGATCTCATGTTCAATTCTCATTAGAGACGCTTTACCTGATAATCATTTCCAAGCTTGCACATGCACCTTTTCTCAGGAACTCCAATTTTTTTTCCTCCGTTTTTAAAAAGCTTTTTTCTTCCTTAAATAAGAGTACTAATTTTAGAATATGTAGCACAGCGCCAACAAATATATACTTTTATGTTATTGTAAGAAGTGTTTGTTGAGTTGCAGAGCGCGCATGTAAATTTTGTGATTGTAATTTTGTGATTTTATATACCATATAAAAAAAAAATGTATTAGACAAACGGATAAAACGTAAGCGAATGCATTTCTGATTAATTTTGTTTTTGTTTTATAATCGGCCAAGGCTATAGTCTGGATTTCTTTTTTATTCATATAGCTATAGGCTTTCAACTTTTTTTTTCTGAGAAGTCAAAAAAAAAAGAAAAAAAGAACACCAAAATGTAGTGAAAACAGAAAACTAATGCGCTAAAATATAAATTTTAAAGCGATGCGCCTTGTCGTTCTGAGAAAAGCATTTGGTTCGTAGTATTTATATACATTTCTTGACGTCAATACTTATACCTCTTGTCTCGACTAAGCCTAAGGCTATTGGCACACTCGCACTAGATTTTGGAAACCAAACATTAGGCATTTAAAGAGGGTTGACTTACGCATTAAAATAAATAGTTAATTTTAGAAACAAATGAAAAATCAAACAATACAATAACCATCTTATTTCTCTTAATCCACCCACACGATGACAACATATTTTTTTCTATACAAAAAGGCCGTCGAACATAACAAGTTATAAATACATTCCAAAATCACCCGATATACTATATATTTTACAGTGAGCGGTAGTCGTTGTGTATTACAAAACCCATAAATTACTGCGCAAATGATTTCTATAGAAACCGCAAGTATAACCTATATTTTTGCTTGTAGCGTTATAATAACGAACAAAAAAAAACAGACAAATATATCGCAGATGTGATGAGAAAATATAATAATATTACCAAATCTTCAAGGTTTGATGGGGGTGAGCGGTGGGATCGATCTTTCGCTCCCCCCGCTCAGAACCCTTGCCTCCCCCCCCCCAATAAACTGACCGTTTGTTACAATGCCTATGGAGAAGGACCCAAATTTTCCCCCTCAGAAAATGCCTCGGAACCCCTCTTCCCCCCCCCCACATGCGCAAAGTCTGGTTACGCCACTGACTCAAAGCCATCTATATTGTCCACATAATTATTATTCGTTTACTTTACCTCGTAATTTTGATTGAAATAGGCGAACTGATAGCACACCTCTCACTTGATAATCTTTGGAAATAAAATAACATGATTTTTCCTCATTAGACCATGAATATGGAGATAGTTATTCCATATGATATTTCACACATATATGAATGTACAGATTACCTCAAGAGCATAAAAACTTCCTCTTTTTTCTCCATCAATCACGCAAGTAGAAGGTGATTTTAACAAACTTTAAGAATTCTTTAGCTGCCTCCCTTAACGACCGGTGAGTACGCAGTCACATGTTATTAGTTCATACTTAGTGGTAGATAGTAGATGTTATGCGACAGTGCCTCCTCTATCATGTCTATTGTCAGGCAACAAAACTTGACTATGACATTATTGCATCATCCGTTGCCGTGTTCCAGAAAGCATTGCACAGGAATAGGATTAGGTTAGTGCCAATTACAATTGTTGCAAAAGTTTGCAGTTATGATTGCCATCCAAAAATACATGGGGTTATCTGTTTTATTTACCATAGCAAGTCGAAATAGGTGTGCTGATTGCAATGAGTATCTAGAACCTAAGTGAGAATTAGAAATAACAGTAATTCAATCATCATAATAATAATTAATATCTGTACATATTTCGTGACGGAAAGCTGGAAATATAGAGGAAAAGAACTGTGTTATTAATCCAAAAATCCCATTTACGGAAGCGGACGAGCCTTAATAAGTGCTCTAGTTTTCGAGGTTACCCCTCCCCTCGGTTACAACAAAACCACAACCACCTTTATTTGAAGGATAAATATAAAATATGAGATTTAAGAAAATGATGGTTGTGGTTGAAATATTTGGTGGCAGGGATGAGTCTAGGCCGAAAAAAAAAACGGCATTTTGGGTGCCAAATTATAAGCAAAATTATTATATTTAACAATTTTTAAAGTAAAAACATATCTTGTTTTTATGGTATCCTTTTTGTTATTGGTATATGTTTTTCTTACATTGATAAAGGATTTCAGGTAATACTCGTTGCGGTGACATGTGAATTTAAAGGATGTTTTAGGAAAAAGGGTGATTGGGGGCTGAAAATTCTAGGACCCTTTATATATTTATAAAACTGAAATCTATAAGATAAATGGTAGGGATTGATAGTATTGCGTCATGATTAAAATTTGTGTTGCTAGAATTAATACATCTTAATTTTCTTAATTTTTAGCTCAAAAAACGTGAGGGGTTGTCGACAATTTTGCAGTCCAAACCGCTCCACTAATTGAGACTACATTATTTCAATCTTTCCAGGAGGTTTTTTTAATGCGTGAGTATTATGTGAATTGCTAGCGTAAGTTTCAGCATCAATGCATTTTATTTATATAAAAAACAACAACAACTTGCTTGTTTCGTTAATACGGCGTTTCATTACGATTTCCCCTTTAGTTCCATTATTAAACAGATACAGCAATAACAAGGGCGCTTGGGAAGTGTGTAGACAGTAACTTACAAATATAATAATAAGGTAATTAGTTCGACGCACACACACCATGTCAAACCTAATGATGTTTATCTGTGATTGAACCGTTAAAGAATGATTATAGGTAAATGGCACACTTTTAACCATATTGCATTTTGATTCATTGCAAATGTAAAATTAAAGGATTACTTTCATCACGACATCCGTACAAAACGTGCGTGTGAGGTGATCTTTCTTTGTGTAACATGTGTAGAAGCGTAAAATATATTACCTGGCAATTCCAAGAAAAAAAAAAGATATTTACCGGGGGATCTGTACAGACTTAAATGCAATGATAATTTTATCGACCACAACTATAAAGCACTAGAGCAATCTAGTAAGTGATATTATATCAAAAGTCAGTGTCAACATGGTCAAGGATCTTGAGACCGAGAAATCCGTTCTTAGGCTATTTTAAAAATTAATCTTAGCAAATTTACCAAAGTAAACAATTCAAATTCCCAACAAAATTGGTTAATTTTGGCAGTGTCGAAAATACCATTAGTTTTACGCTAATACAATAATTTGGTCGATATATCACCTGAAAGACAACCAATACTTGATATGTTCACGATAATCACTATAATTTTTCTTTTCATGAAACAAATATTTTGTACTTGAAGAAAGTTTAAGATGTCCCATGTACTCCTGTTATATCAAGACTGTGTTCAATGTAGTTGCAGAAAATAATCCAACCAACAGGACTGACTGTAATTATACCATCCCATAAATTACCGATCCTCTCATATGATAGCATAAAAGGATAGTTTCGACCCGATTTGCACATGTAACAACTCTCTGGTGACACTCTGTAAAACAAAAACCTTGTCATAAATATAAGCAGCCATTTTTCTTTATTGTGACATGAAATCGGCCCGAGTGTATCCAAATTAACACTGCACTTTAGCTTAGTCTACGTACCGCGTTTGTAAAAATATTCCTTTAAAAAGAAAATATTATTCCGAACATTTACATGTGAATGCACTGATCAGATTATTTCTATGAAATTCAATCATAAACAGATAAATCTAGAAAGTGCTTTCTGAAAGCACCGGTTTCATCATGCGCGACACTCCGTGCATTTACACGTTAATGCACTTTTTTTATTAAACGAGCTTCGGCAGCTTTTTTATGAGACTGTTTCATGACAATCCATGTTATATTAAAATATCGTCGGGAACACCACATACTGTCATGACTATCGTTTCTCACGAAATACGGTTTCCGATTCGAGAAAATCGAGTTTAATTTGGGTCATGTTAAGAACATACGTTAAGAAAATACTTTAAAAAAATTTAGTGTATTAATACTTTATAACATTTGGAAACATTTTGCATCTTAAATATCACGTCAAAGTCATACAGATCTATATGTGAAACACGTTATCTGCAAATCTACCTTTGATTTACGTTGCGAGTGCGGCGATCGCATAAAAAACAGTATGCAGATACGACACTGTGAAACGCCGTACATGAGAATACGTCAGTACAAATAAATTTTTTCCAATATCTAGAAAAAAATATTAAAATAAGAGAGTGTAATGATGCGTGCGACCGTATTGTGTCCTTAAATTTCAACTCAACATGTAAACACAGATGTACATCAATTCAATCTGATCTCAAATTTGTTCATCTCAAAATATAAATTACTACATTAGAACAGAAAAGGTTGTTTTTCTCTGATTTCAAAAAATATTTTCCTGTCTTAACCTTCCGCATGTACACTTAACAGGTCCAGGAATGCAAATAGTTGGATGTAGTTTTGTGTCAAGTCTACAAGGAGGGACCAGAAAGCATTCAATATTTAGAGTGATGACGTCATTTGTGGTACCATTGATTTTTCAGAGAGTAATAGAAAATTCCATGTGACTGGTGTGAAATCTATTCATGACACTGACTGAAAAATCAATAGTTTCACTAATGATGTCACTGGTAGTGTATTCTTTTTTCTGGCCTATTGCATGAATTGGAATGGAATGTCTCATAAGATTTAGGGTAGAGAGTATTTTATCATCCCATTTCCTGGGACCTTTAAGTAAGCCGACTAAATGTGATAGCATTTTTGCACTTCGAATTGAATGTCATCATTAAAAATATCAGCTAGTGCTGTTTGCCAAACTTTGAATACTCTGATAATTCAAATTAACACTGGATACCTTAAAGGATACATCTATAGATGAACACTGTAACGTCATAAAAATTCATGACCCCACCAACAAATAACATGTTGCATACCCGAGGGTAGAAGGTGGCAAACTACGTTTGGCGTTTTGGCAGGAGGGCCATATTTTTTTTTTTCAATTTCTAACATGTTAACGTTAGACTCCGTGTCACATACAAACTGAATATCATTGTGAACAATTCATTTTAATCACCTTGGGTGCGAGTTCTTGATATACTACTCACCTGTCTTCCATTGCCCGGTACAGCTGTCAAAACGAACCTGAAATCACATACTACTGATTGTCAGTTCTCGTTACGGGTTCTAGCTGCTTTCTCCATGAACCCAAAATAAAAATGGTTCGTCTACCTATCTCCTTCATCACAAAACGCTTGTTTATCGTCTTCATTTGTCACTTGATGCGAACTATATTTTCCTAATATGTATAGATTTTCAGGTCATTTTGTTGACATTCTGTCCATGTGTGCTCTCATGGTCATGTGATACGCCACTCATTTAATTACGGCCTTCAGGCTAATTGGCAGGTCTGCATATAATTTTACCATCTGAACACGAAATCTGACACTAGAAGTGGCGTATCGATTACACGACCTAATCTAGCATTTACCTAGCAAGGTACGTAATCTTTAATTTCATCAAATAGGCAATTGTAGTTTAATTCTCACCCGGGGGCCACATTGTTTCAAAGGTGGATATGATGCGTGAATAAAAAACGCGTAAAAAGCGTCTCTTTTTTCCAACAGGCGATGTACGCCGTACATTGATTAGGGTGTCAAAAAACAGCAAAATGTGGGGAAAACGGTATATTTTTTTCTAAACCCTGAAATTGTGATGTACGTGTAATACTCAAGAAGCGAGATCAAAAATAGATTGTAAAGCAAAGCAAGATAATAAAGGTATATTAACAACAACAATGCATTGCTTACTTGTTTCGGATAGCAAAACTGACAAAATACTTCTTTTTAGTGTAGCAAAAAAGGGTATGTTTTTTAGTCGGTGGAAATTCCTGTTTGAAGGGTGCATTTTGGAAGTTCATGTTCAGCATCCAATCCACCTTTGAATACAAGTGCCCCCCCCCCCGGGAATTCTCAGAGCTGCGCACTAATAAGGTTTATAAATTGAGTCGATTAAAATTTGAAATACGGTATTGATTAAAAGCACATGTGATTTTGGGAAAAAAACATAATACCATAACATAGTTCTAAAACAGTATTATTAGAATTAAGACATTAAAACAAATTTCCTGCATTAAAAGTAATTGGCAAAATTAATTAATATTCCAATTTTGGCTAGGTAACAAGGAAGTTTGTCAACCTATATAAAAAACGACTGCTATGACTGGCATTGTTGATCTTTTTGGGGGAAACGGGGAAAATTAATGTATCGAAATGGTAGAAATTGAAACTAGAGCACCAATGGTTCAGTGCTTCGTACAGCAACATACCGCTAAGGGCTTGACGTGTAAGCTCCATTGCTTACTATCATGGTATTTCCGGCAGACAAAGGTATATATTTAAAGAACGTCCAACACGTTCTGCACACGTTTAAAATCTAATGTGTTAGCAGGAACATAGTTAGTTAATTAGTTACTTAGTTAGTTAATTAGTTAAACCAAAGTTTTAAATCCGGTTTTGTCTCCGCTAACGGGGGTGGCCGGATACGCCTCACACTCAGCAATACTGCTATGTGAGGATTTATTGGAGCAAAAGATAATTGACCGGATGCCCTTCCTGACGTCAATCCACAGTTTTCGGCGGTGGGCCTAGCCTTTGAGCAACCACGCTCACCATGCAAGGCAGCATGTCCTGGATGGCCGCCATTAGCTCTCCAGAGCTGACGCCCTTGTAGGTAGATCTTCTTTTTTCATTCCACCAGGGTAACCAGCTACCCTCCTCATCAGATTTTCATCAGAAATCCGATGGGGTGACGGTTTAGCCGCCGACAACTCGGCCCCGGGACAGGTAGTACTGGTTACCAGGATATCAGTTACGGGCCCTCAAGGGGTAACCTGGCCTATGAGTAATTGACAACACACAATTTCTGTGATATGAAACGTGTTATAAGTTTCATTTAATTTTCATATTGACAATTAATTCAAGTGACTCATAGATTACGTAAGACCTCAAATTCCTGAACCTCTCAGATGACCCACTTCTAACAGATCATTCGGAACAACTTTGGCGAATATCCATCGATTTCTGTGGTTTGTACAATGACCTTGACATCAAAACATCTCCTATGTATCCTTGTTGAACACCTCAGGTCAGAAATAACCTAAAGACACAAAGAGAGGGAGCCTTGTGCACAGTAAGGACTTATACATGTACAAAATGACCAAAAAACTATACAATCAAAGGTTCTTTTTAAAAAACTTAAGGTCACCTGAACTGGAAGTACACTAATAATTCTTTTTTAGGAATATTCCAGTTTTCATGAGATTTTTAGTTGGTGTAATTTGGGGATCTGGCTGAAGAGTTATGTCCAATTGCCTGAGACACTTGAGACACCTGTTGGGCTATCCCGATGTCAACACAGTTGCCATGTATAAAGTGCTGCTGCTGATATAACATAATGTATACGTTTTTTATGTCACATTTGCTAAACAAATACATGTAGCATTAGAAAATTGAATTCAAAACTTGTTGTCAAGGCCTCTCACTTACAGCAGAAGGTGGAACAATAATAATACAATCATTGAAAGTAAACGGAGGCCTTTGAATACCTTTCCTTTGAATACCATCCTTTATTGCTCTTTGTTTAAAATTTGTTTCTTCATTATGTTCCTCCTTGGCATCTTGCAGGTATGGGAAATGGGAGACGAAAAATTGGCCCTCCTCATTAGAGCTTTGTCTGTACATCTGTCCCCCAACAGAGACTTGTGGCTGTTCCTTTAGTTTCAGCAGAAAAATTCACCAGTATCTCCAGTTAGGATACATTCCAGTTAGGGTACACGTATCCACGTAAACACAGTTCTCTGTGGTCCAGTGGTAAACCTCACGCCTAGTTAGCGAGAGGACAGGGTTCGAGAACGTGTATTTTCGTCTTTATTTAATTCAATGCTCGCCAGTTTCTCCAAGTTTCTGTATAATATTTCTCTAATAATTCCAGCGGTTTGTATCATTTACTTGATCCATTGAAGTGAGTTTCGCATCGTGAAAGATTCTGCTAGATCATGCAAAAAAGGGTCTCAGCCCCTTTAAAATATTCTCAAAATTTACATTTCATGATTTTTGTCCACTGGGATGAATCGCCCCCGCCATTTCCCCCACAACATAATCATTGCACGATAATACGTTTACTCTAGATTTTGGCAAGATTCTTTTTTTGAAAACAGTTTAATTCCAAAAAATGCTTTACACACCTATACCGTTCTGGAAACATGTTTCCCAAGTGGTATTTATCCTTTAGGTTCAATGTCAATGCTCCAGAGAAAGGTCCATTACTTTTTAAATAAAAAGAGATTAGCTTACGGGCTGGTTTAAAAAATAAAGTCAAATTATTTTACGGTATTTTTTATCCAACAGGAGAAATATGAAACCACTATAACATTTCCAATGCCCATAAAACAAGTTGTCGACATGTGACAATACAATAAAAAAAACACACATCGGTTTTGCCATCTGTGAATGGAGTATATTTGAGAAATGGCAATTTGTTTCATTTTTAGCAAATCCAAAGTTTAGTACCCTAGATGACAAATAAAGGCAGATGCTCTTTTCACAACACTTTTCATTATATAGATTATTTTCTCAATTTCCAACAAAGTTACAACGGGTATAAAATACAATAAGTTCTCTACGCGTTACCTCTGATTGAAGACAAAAAATAAAAGCCAAATATATAATTGCTTGGCAGAAATCCATATTCAATGTCATATTGGTTAACCTACTTATTGACTAATATGTACAATTACTAAAATAAAAACTGTACCATTACTAAAGCAGTTCGAAAAATGGTTTGCTTCATTCAATTTTTCAAGGATTGTTTGTGTACTTCCTAAGATATGTGTTCAAAATTACAACACATAAATTGTTGTTAAAAAATAACACTAAAAACGTTAAGTTAGTTTTATTCTTATTGTGTGTGAGTGCGTGCGCTGTTGTGTGTGCGTGCGTGGGTATGTGTTGTGTGGGTGTCAGTGTTTGTGTGTGTTGTTGGTGGGGTTGTGTGTGTGTATGTGTGTGTGTGGTGAATGTCCAGCACTTACATTGGGTATTTTGCATCGTGGGGGTACCCCCCCCCCCCATATTAAGTGCTTTTAAAACCATTATAAAATAAAAACGCTATCAGGCGGTATGGGACTGCAGGCCAACTGCGGTTACGACATTTCGATCTTCCAAACAGTCTTCTGGTTTGTTCCATATTATGACGTTTTCCCGCACATAGCAGCAAATCACGAGGCCATTTTCAGAAAGAAGCCCCCCCCCCCCCCCCGTTCATATTTGGAATGCTATTACCAATGTATTAGATCACACTTAAAGTGCACGTGAATAAGCTTAATACGGCCGTCTTTGTGTAATAAGATGATTTAGTTTTATGTGTGCACGATAGACAATCAAAGCATGGTTGCTAGCCGACAAGTTCCGAAAACGGTTTGCTAGTTTTGTTTTGTACTTTTTTGTCCAATATACCTTCCGAAAAACGTTCTCGGTAGGTGGTTCTACAACCGATCCAGTACAATTTATGAGAAATTTGTGTCTTCAAAAAAAATCACTTTAAGTGAAATTGATCCAGCTATTGGATACAATAAGCAACAATTGTATACTAAAGGGACCCCACAGGTAAACTGGGTGTTCGCTTAAACATTGGAGGACCGTTGTGTTTACCAACATCAGAAGGAAAAATTCTGTGCCTTACAGTTTGACTGGTATATGAGAAAATATATAAACTTTCTTTCCATAACCAAAATCTCAATATGGATGGTTGGTTGAAGCAGAGGAGGGGTGTCCGATGGAGTCCACCCACCTTTAAAATAAAGGACACTACTACACCGAGGATCATTTGAAATATAAATCTGAGTAGAGATGATCAGAAAAAAAAAAACATTACACCAGTTAGTTTCAAACCGAGAATAATGATTGAATGTGCAAACCAGATATCCGTATCCTTTCACCATGACAAGCGAAAAAGAATCGGATAACCTAAAGAATGACATGCATTACCTTAAAGCACAATAAACAGTACATATTGCACAGTTGTGTGGTAATTGTCTAGTAAAACTATACCTGCGAACGCAATGTTGTATTTATATAATAGCGATTTTGTAATTAGAATTGGGATCCCAGACTGTACATAACGGGCAGAGGTGGAAATGCTAAGTGTATGTCCGTCCATGATGAAATAGTGCCCCTCAAGAAGTACCTCAACTTGACTTGCTTGAAACGAGAAAGCTATGGATGAGCGTAGACACGTACATGGCACAATTCCGGTATTCCATTATTGGAAGGCCGCTTTATAGCAGCCATTGAATTATTATCGGAGAATTTCCTAACCGAGGTACCCGCAAACTACATCTTGCCAGTTGTTAAGACAACGAATTAATTTTTTCCATTTTATTATTGTATTTGTCTAACTTGGATACGGTCTTTCATGAAAGAATATTAAATCCATAGCCGCGTTAATTAGAAACTATGCGGGGTCCCTAAGGACCCATCAACGAGGAGTGTCAGTAGCAGAAAAGAAGAATAGTAATTAAAACAAATAAATTATAAAGATTTTTCCTGTTTGAAATATATAAATATTTTTGTTTTTCATGTAATTAAACCCAATAACCTTTATATGCTGATAGCGACGACTTTGCTTTTTGCCATTCTCCGAACTAGCCATGTAGAACCAATGGAAAGTTACACGGCAAACAATGACAAGCTGACAAAAATTACGGTCATATTGAAACGAGGCATTTATCATGCTGAAACGCGTAAATAAAACGTGAAGACTTTATGACGATTTATGTCTCTATCATACAAATGGTATTTCAAAAGATTTATGGCAAAGGGATGAGCGAATAAAGTTTTCTCGTGAAATGTAACTATAGGCCTACCTTTTAAAAGCGTCCTCCCTGTGTAACTACGTTCTAACACGCATTTATTAATTCAACAGGCCAACCTTTTATTTAAGCTAGAGTTTAGGTCGGATTACCAGTCAGACATATTGTATTGCGGCTTACCTTAGGCTTAGGGACTGTTAACTCTTATCTACTGCTGAGATGCTTTGCAACTATTAAGTGACTGCAGACGCCAGGGGAGTGGACGTCATAAACAGCCTTCCTTGACCAATTAATTGCTTGATGTATCTTCGACAGATGGCAAATAAACCAAATAACATGGGATGAATAATAACGGCTTTCGAGCAGGACAAAACAAAATAGATACATGAATGAACGATAGGCAAACGTGAATAAGGGTCACCAAGTGCTGGGTGTATTGGAATAAATTCTACATTACAACATTGAAAAGGCATTTGGGAATGTACGTGGCACAAAAAGTATATCGGCATGTTTTTTCGATCAGTATGTGCCAAAGTCAAATCTTTTAAAGTTTTCAAAATTACATTTTATTGTCTAGGTCTGCTCTTTCAGAACACCTGTGCAAAAATGACTGTGTGCAGAAATGGCCGGGATAGAACGCCCTAAAACACGTAACTCAAAACCAAAAGTTGCAGTTTTTTGGAGTTTTGTTGGAGATTTTCAATGGGCAGTGCAGTGCACTGCGACAAGACCATGGTACGGACATTCAATTATTGAATATGCTTTCTCGCTCATTCAGTCCGGAAACCCTCTTTTTGTAAAATCAATACACAAACGATTATTGCGGTGAACCACACCGTGACCATTGCAAAATGTAAAAACTTGCAACTTTTGGTTTGGGGGTTGTGCGTCTTTCTGGCTTTCTATCGCAGCCATTTTGCCACGCTTTTTTTTCAACAATTGCAGGCTGTTAAACTGAAAGAGCTATAGGCAGCAAAATGGATATTTCGAAAAACTTTCAAGAGTTATCGCGACTTTGGCAAATACTGATCGAAAAAACACATGCCGGTGAACATTTTGTGCCAACTGTACCGTTAGAACTTCATTCATCAAATACTTCTAAAAATTCGACGAGGTTGTGAGTTGTTGTTATTACTGCTGCTGCTATTGACGATATTTTTGTTTGGTTAACTCTATTAATGTGACCCCTTAAATACAAAATAATCTCCAGACAGAACAGAGAGAAAACGCCCCCACAGAAAAGTTGCAGTGTCTGGCTCCGATTTCATTCTGAAACGGAAAATAATGAAAAGCGAGTAGGTGGTTGGAGACTGAAACCTAAAAAACAGCTTGGTCCCTTAATTACTGTTGTAACAACGGCGCAGCGAATACGTTACAAACAATCCTGACAATCAACTACGACGAGTCACAGATAAGAATAGCAAACCTTACTTCTACTTTTAGTTTTATAGGTCGCGAATTCATCGAACCAAAGGCTCACTGCTATGCTAAACGAATACAAATGGTGATTGCAAGTCTACACCTTTGTCACGCGATATGCGCATATTAATGCAATATCTATATACTGCGTAGAAATTAAATCGTTTTCCGGGGAACTGTAGGACGGCAAAAATACATTATTGCTTTCAAACGCTGTTACTAACCAGATGAAAAGGGAAATAATGGTTAAAGAGGTATTCGGCTAGAAGGAACTGCATATAGGCGGTATTACATGTAGATTACATTTGTCAAGATACGTGGAAGTCCTCTCAAGCGAATTCAGCAAAAATTTATTACACGAATCCGACGGAGACTATTATCGCCCCTACACCATCCGCCATGACTGTGGGGCATCTTTTGCATTTCTCGTTAGACACCGAGTTTTACGTGTGTACGTGTTACCACAACGAAGCTGCTAATTTTGATCAGTTCTGACGGCACAAAAAAAACCAACATATTTCACTGTTAACATTTTGTATATCATCATGGGCGGCTCAGGAAATAAAATTACGAAATTTCTGGCTGCACAAAGCGATTAAAACGTTACAAAAATGGGGGTAAAAGAAGTGCGTGCGACTTCACGCCGCACTAATGACAAAATGAAACAATATCGTATCCATTTCAGGCGAAATCACCACATTGTAGACTCGACGTTCATTTTCACGGTACTGATAGTCCAGCGCGTAGCAGCAGCCATGCACTAACAACGAGACTAATGTTTGTTCAGAGGCTCCGAAAATCGATCACATGGGCCCGGAAAGTGTTCTTTCTAAAAAACCAAAACCCGCATCGGAAATGTCACGTTTTTCAGCAAATACGAACGGTTTCTTTGGGAAAAATATTCAAGTGTTTCACGGTACACGGAAATACAACTTCTATGGTACTGAGTTGTCCTGGATTGTTGAGTTTTACGAAAAACTATTTGTCGCCGCGCGTGGTTGTATACCAATTTTAACACGTGTTCTAACCATAAGCGTTCAGTTCTCATTCCGCAAAGTGGGCGAGATAACTCTTCAATTTTTACAGCAACAGTAAGACACTTCCCTGGAATTCCAGTTTAGGCAGTCCCTGACATCCACTCATAAATCCATGGAAATAACGGTGAAATCTGTTAACAATTGCAAAAAAGTAGGTTTTAAATTCTTATTATCTGGATTATGGGATTCTGATTTCGTTCGTTTAAGGCAATATGCGGTGGGCGGGGGTGTGTGTATGTGTGGGTTTGGATGCCGGGATGCCCCCCAGTACTGGCGGCGACGTATAGTCCTTTCGAGGCTTCCCCCGTCGGATTCGTGTATAGATTGTTGCTTTGGATGAAAGGTTAGATATACATACTAGGTGTCCTTTGATTCTTTGTTTTATTTTCCTGGGCCAGATTATTCGCCAAGCCTGCATCTAATAATACGATTTGTTTTCCCTAATTTAACTCTTTCGCCCTGCTGCCCACAATTCTCAGAATATTTTTTTTTTCATTCTGTTTTTAGCCAAAACTTTAAACAGATCTTCATCTCCTATTCACAATCCGATCAGCAATGAAAGTGGATTCAAATTAGTCCCAAACAAGCCTAGTCTGTGGTGAGTGCTTTTGAGATTGATTCCTAATTGACGCAACACGAAACCCACTGACCTATCATGTTTATACCCTATCAAAGATACCAAGCCTGAAAAGAGTTTAAACGTGAATGTCCACAAAATGGAGATTTTGTATATGCGTTTTATGTGCCTTTAAGGAGGATTGAGAGAATGAGTCAGCTTTGCTTATGCCTAATACCTATAAAATGAGCTATGCGACATTTCAAAAGGTATTTATAATCATTGATCCGTGCATAGAAACAAAGCATCACTTCCGAACATTGTGTCGTCAGTTTTGCGGTTGCATCTACCGTTAACTAACTGCATGCTATACTCTCTGTACAACTCCCAAGACTTATCTTAATTTTCAAATTTCATTCGATTGACTCGAAAAAGCAGATTAATTAAACTTCCGGGGGAACTCCCTGATATTTAGGGCCCACCAATGTTGCTTTTTCTAGTATTATTTGCAAGTTATTAAGGTGCAACGAGAGATTTCGAAATAACGAGTGTACCTAAATATGTGAAAATTCTGATTTTGGACTGGTTTAAAGCTCTCTAATTTTATCAAAAATATTCCCATCTGAATGATTCAGATTGAAACTGCTTTCTTTGGGGAAAAAAAAATTGTTTTATTGTGAAAATCCTAATTTCGTATAGGAAGCAATACGATTTCTATGTTTTCTATTGAATTATAAGCATATACAAATCAATTTTGAAAGTAAAACTTGAATCGCGACAAAGGACTGGACTTAGATCCATATTTTGGGATATATCTCTGACATCTTAACTCTTATGACGTCATCTTAGGGATATCCATCAGTGGACAGAAGGACCATCACAGACCACCATCTGCTGATGACCTAGTCGGGCTTAACGAAAAACGCATCCAGGTGAGCGAAATATTTGTTAGTATTGAGTCAAAACATAATTTAGATAATCTAAAATAGATTGTTCTTTAACCAATGTTTTCATTTCACAACTTACATTTCGTATCCAAATAAAAGGTAAGTTTCTACTGAGTGTCTCGATCTATGTGATCACTACATATCACAGAAATTCGCTGACTTGAAATCCTCGATGCACTTTTAATTACACACCCAACAACTACTATTCGACTCTAAGTGGTATTGTCTTACTACAGGCCATTCACAACCTAATATTGTCACATTCCATATAAATAGAGAAATATTTACTAACCATCTACATAGCACTATTAGTTTATGGTGCTTTCTATATCTATTACAGTCTAATTATATATACCTTCCCCCAACTACTACTTATACTGTTTAACTGTGTGTCCCGTGTCGTTTTATTCGTTGACAAAATAAAGCATATTATACAGAGTAGGTGTGAAGGGTATAATGTAATTATGGCCTCGAACATATTAGATTTCCCACCTATCATAAAAAGAGTTGCAAGTAAAGTGGGGATCAAAAAGGTCAAACAATACCTGTTTACCCTGTCCCACATGCCCTCTGTGTGGCTTTCAACATGACTGACATTTACGCTCACTCTTTAGTTATGGCATCTATATTTGGTATTAGTTTTTACTAAAGAACCATTCAACCCAAATATTTACTGACCCATCTACAGAGCACTCTAAGTTTATTGAAGCTATTGGCATAGCCCCTTTATTTCCCAGGCTATCTGGGGGGATGAAATAAGATGATAGTAATATAAAAATATGATGATTATGAGTATACCAAATGACAGAAGTTTATGACAACAATGATGAAACTAACGAGAGGTGTTGCATGTTATATCACCCAAGTGTTGTAACCCCAAGATTAATCTGATTTTATTTTCTGATCAGCTTGAACTCCTACGATTGAGATCATGCCTTATAAGCAGAAGTCTTTCATTGTCGTACTGTGGTATAGGGTACCAGGTTCCTGAATTGATTTATTTGAGCACCTGTACACAACCTTCTTCAGATTATGATATCTGAGGTAAGATACATTCTAATGGGGGATTTAAACTGTGATTTGCTATCTGCACCCCACCCCACTGTTACCAAAGAACTTTAGAATTTGTGGCAAGTTTTAATCTTAACCAGCTTATTAAGGAACCTACTCGAATAACTGAGACAAGTGCCACACTGATTGACCTTGTTTAATGTTTTCAAGTAATGATAAAGCTTGCATTTCAGCGGTCATCTCACATAGTCATTAGGATCATTCCCAAAATAAACATATGTTACCCCTGGGTAAGCATAGAAATATATAGTATGACTATGATAAACAAAGCACCACTATAAACTCACGTTCCTATACTAAATTTAATGACCAGGCTTTTCTAAGACTTTGGCAACAGTTGATTGGGATTTGTAAACAATAGTGGTGAGTTGACAGTTCTTCTTTCTGCCATGTTTTGAATCACTCTTTTTGGACGTATTGTTATACACGCACCTATTAAAAAAGCATCAGAGTTTCGTAAAAAACGTGCTCCATGGCTTCTAATGAAATCGTTGAAATGATTCGAGGAGAGACAATTAAAAAACTAATGCTATTCGTTCACCCAATGATCAAAAGCTGGGAATCTTTCGCAACTTTAAAATAAAACAATAAATTATCATAGATAAAAAGAGAATTGCTCTCAAAAGGAATCACTGAAAATAAAAATAGTATCAAACAAACTCCTGGGAGCACATTCGACTTTCATCCCTCTAAAATAAAGACAAGAATTTCTGAACTAAAACAATACAGGTCAAGTTACTGAGATACATTTGGCAAATGCACTAATAGGTAATTTGTGAAATTGGCCTAACTTGCGGGAACTTAAAGATAATGAGTTCTGTAATTATAACGCCCACATATTGATGAGAATGACAATAATGGGGCCACATTTTTGATTTTGTTCCTGTCCACTCATGAATATGTCCTTAAACAACTATTAAATTAAATGACAAAAAGGCTACGTTCTAGATAATATTCCTTCAAACTACTGTAAATTGGCGGCACCAATCAAGCACACCAGTAATTACTAACCCTTAATTACATCATCTTTCACCACTAGTAAGTTTCCCACCTGCTGTAAAAGAGCTGAGTAATACCAGTTTTCAAGGCTGGTGACCCAAGTGCTATGCGAGCCGAGTAACTATAGAGCCTATCTCATTTTGGTTGTATTCTAGAATGCCTGGAAAGAGCTTTGTTTTTTGATCAACTTTATAACTACCTACATGAAATAATCTAATAATAGTATTCAGATTCTGGCTTTCGCCCTCTTCATCCACCTCTAACTGCTTTAATTAATGTAACGAGGACTGAATATGGGAAATAGATAGAGTACAATGGTGTTTAGCACACTTATCGTAAAAAAGCGTTTTGATACTGTAAATCAATAACATTTTTCTAAATACACTTAATTGTATGGATAAGTAAATATTGCATTAAATGGTTCAAAAGTTATTAAGTGGTCGAACTCAATATATTCTGTCAACGGCCTACTTCTGATTGTTGCATATAGTGTGTGGATGCTCAAGGTTCAATGATGGCCTCTTGGCTTTCTATTTATATTAATGATTTGCCTAACTACTTATCCTCATTGACAAGTTATGTATGTTCTGCTGGTAGACACCATTATCTATTATCTTCCAACTCATGATGGTTTCAAATTATAATGAAGATCTTCACACTTTACACAAATGGCTTGAAAGTTAACAAATTAAGTCTTAATTTTGAATACGCAGAATTTATGTTACTAGGTTCAGACAGCGTTTTATATACGGGTTACCGACTCAAATTAATGATTTGTCTATTTCAATTAATAATGTCAGTCTTCAAAATGGGGGGCATGACTTTAAGCATCTGGAGTTATCATTGAGAGAACAGACATGGACCGCAAATTTGAAAATGTGCGCAAAACTCACTTAAAGTCAGTTTTCTGTCTAAAAAAATCAAGTCCCATTGTTCCAAATTATCTTAAACTACTCTCTATAATGCCATTAAATCCTGCCACACTCGACATTGCAATTTGTTTGGGAAATTGTGGTACTACAGTCGCTAAATCTGTCCTCAATTATACAGAACAGGGCAGCACGTATTATCTGTGGTGTAGCCTGGTATACCCCTAGTCTGAATTCGTAATCTACTGGTTTGCAACGTCTTTCTCCAGAGACAAGTTACAATTGTTTCGCTTTTTTTTAACAAAATTTTGAATGGACCTAGCACCTCCCTATCTTTCTGACATTTTTCATCTTACTAGCAAATAATTAAAACGTTCCGTCACAGCTTGTTTAATGTTACAATTCCACACCCCAAAACGGAGTACAAGAAACGTAGCTATCCTAACAGAGGTTGCATTAATTTGGGAACCATCTATGCTGTATATTCAAAATCAGCACCATCAGTATATTTAAGAATAGTTTAAGAGGCCATTTCATCTAAGCCTTGTACAGATTTGCTTGTGTATTTTTATTTTTGTTATCACAAGCATTGTATGTCCTTTTGTAGTGTTGTAACCACTGCCCTAGTGACAAACAGCCTTATGGTTGACCTGGGCTCCGGGTAAAATAAAGTTGAATGAATTAATGAATGGAATAGATATTGAGGCCCCTAATTCTAACGGCAGCGCTGGAAGTGTGCATTTTTTGATAAATCCATTATGAGTTAGCACAATCTCACAAGAATGCTCTAACTGCGTGAAACACAGAACAAAATTGGATATAACACAATTCTTTTCGCTACAGATTGCATACTCACTTTATAGGGTTTTTATAGTACAGTACTGCTATCTTTCAATTGACTTACAGAATTTCATCTTTACTCTGGGTAATAATAACCACAGAATAATCCACGTGTTCATTTAGATTTCAAAAATTAATATTTTCCTCAATATATCTTCCTGAAATTTCAACATCCAATTCAAATGGAATTTTGTATTTTAAATTTTTGCAATACTGCTAATTTGTTATCAAAAAAATAAAAGAACATTCTTTATTCCACACTACACAAAATTCATACTAAGAGCAATTGGGGTGTGTTTCGTCTCGCGCTGATGTACCTACACTACTCCCTCTATACTCATTGATTTTAAGGAGTGGCTTCAAAACTGTCCACTAACCCGGGGTGCTACAGACATTTGGTAACACAGTCTCTCAAGTACAAAAGGTTTGAGTTATTAAATATGTGACAGAACTGACAGGAGACCCCTGAAACTTGATTCTTAAGTGCCTCAAACGGTGCCTTAAGGAGGGGGGCCAAGACAAAGTTTGTACAGGGGTCAAATTTTTAAATTGGATCCATCATGTTGAAAAGTATACCATGTTATTTGTCTAACCACAGATTCAGGAAAGGTATAGTTTGTACTATCTACAACGTAAAGTTTAAGATTTATAGGCTAAAAAAAACGACCAAAATCATAAAAGGGTCAATGTCATTTGTACAGGGGTCAAATTTTTAAATTGCCCGATTTAGATAAAAAAGGGTGCAAAGTATTGGTGGAGCTCATCACGATTAAATTAGCGAATGTTTGGACTGTCTAAAATGCTTTAGTTACCGATGTAGGGGGCACAGAAAGGGTCAACGTCCATTGCATTCAATGGGCTTGACCTTGTTTCCCCCTACTTTCTTAAGCAAGCATGTGAGACACTCAAAACTATAAATCCTTATTTTGATCCTTGGTGCTACACAATAATTTGCCACCATTTTTTATACAAAATCCGGAGCAACTTCAAAAGTTGACCCCCTGTACAAACTGAAATTGACCCTTTTATTGAATTTTTGCGTTTTTAAGACCATTAAGTCTTGTGAATCTTACGCTGTAGATAGTACAAACTATACCTGTCTGAATCCTTGTGGTTAGACAAAATACATGTATACTTTTCACATGATGGATCAATTTAAAAATTGACACCCCGGTGTACAAACTTTGTCTTGGCCCCCTCTCTTAAGGCCACCATTTGGGGCACTTAAGAATTATGTTTCAGGGGGTCCTGTCAGTCTGTCTACACATTTAATCACTCAAAACTTTGGTACTTGAGATGTTGTGTTACAAATGTCTGCTAGCTCTGGGCTACAACCGGGTGTTAGACGGTCCGCGCGGTTATTTCGTGTTGAAATTTTTTATGTTTAACAATGACGAGCGGGTGTGTGTCAGCCGCCACGCACACCGGCCAACCAACGGGTGAGTTTTGAAGCAAGCCCTAATATATGTTTTGCAACAACGACAACCAAATACCTTACCAAAACAAATCCAAAACGCATATTAACAACCCCTAAAAGGAAAACTGATAGGATCTATGGGTGTTGTGGTTGGTGTGATGTACCTGTGAACCAATCACAGTGTCTAAACAATCGTTTTTATCGCCATTATTCTGAGCAGTGATGAAGCTGCACTGCCCATTGAAAGAAATACTTCTAAAAATTCGAACAGGTTTCTTGATTTGTTTATTACTGCTGCTGCTATTGTAGATATTGTTTTAACTCTATTATGTGACCCCTTAAATACAAAATAATTCCAGACAGAAGAGAGGAAAAAAGCCCATACAGAAATTGGCATTGTCTCTCCGTTTCACGCGCACTGAAATAATGAAAGCGATATTTGTTTGGAGACTGATAACCTAAAAACAGCTGGTCCCTTAATTATTCTGTTGTAACAGCGGCGCAGCGCATACTTACAAAACAACTCCCTGAAATCACTACTGACAGTTACAGATAATAATAGCAAACTGTAATTCTACTTTTATTTTATAGGTCGCGAAGTCATCGAACCAAAGGCTCACTGCTAACGAATACACATTGTATTGCAATCTACAGCTTTGTCACGCGATATGCGCATATTAATGCAATATTATCTAACTGCGTAGAAATTAACAAAATCGTTTTCGGGAACTGTAGCGCACAATTTAACCATTATTGCTTTTCAAACGCTTTTTACTAAACACCAATGAAAGGGCAAATTTCATGTTTAAATGTATTAGGGCTACAAGGAACTGCATAGAGCCGTATACAATGTAGATTACATGTGGGTCAAGATTACGGCAAGTCCTCACTGATTTCAGCAACAAATTCCTAGGTTTTGCTTTGGATGAAGAGTTACATTACATACCAAGTGTAATATGCATATGTTTATATTTTTCCATGGGCCAGATTATTTCGCAAGCAATGCATCTAATACAACGATTTTTTTTCCTAATTTAACTCTTTCGGCCTTGCTGCCCACTAATTCACTCGAATATTTTTTTTTCATTCTGTTTTTTACAACAAAACTCCCGTATTCACAATCCGATGCAGCATGAAAATGGATGCATGAGTCCAAACAAAAAGCATAGTCCCTTGTGGTTCAGTGCTTTTTGAAATGGCTCCTAATGACCGTCCAACACGAACCCACTGAACCTATCATCACCTATGTGTTACAACCTATAAAGAAAATGGGGTTGAAAGGGTTTCAAAAAAAAAACGTGAATGTCACACATGGAGAATTTTGGGTATATGCGTTCTACAGACTGTCCCATAAAAAAACTATACAAAATCAAACTAAAAATTATAAAAAATAAAACTGTGCATTTTTGCCAATTTTTTGGACTTTATTTGTTAGACAAGTATCCCTAAGCTAACTCCTCGCTTTTGATATTCCATCCAATTTGATGGACCCTAAGCGGAGATATTGTCAGTTGATGAACAGAGGATAAAATACCACTTGTGCCAGTTTCACTTGAAGGTGTCAAGAAACTTAAAGGTATAAGGCGTGTAGCATCAATGGTAATTACACCCGTTTCAACAAGGAATTTTATGCAGATCAGAGTGAATGTATTATCATGCATTGAACTAATTCAATACATATATTTCAGGGAAATCAACCAGAAATTATTATGTTGTTGGGTGAAATGAGGTACTCACTCTCAGGGGACAGTAATCGTGAAATGCATGTAAAATTGTGGAATTTGATTGCTGAAACGACTGTAACCAAGTCTAACCGCAAGTTGTGTGGACAACGAATGTCTACAGCGTGTTGTGTGGACAATTAACGCTCTAATGTGGAGGGACAACTTAACCCTTCCCCCTTTTCCCCCACTTCTCCAACATGCCAGGAGGAATATGATGAAGAAATCAGTTTCAACAAAGAGCATAGGAAGCCTGGTTGTGTCAAAGGTCTCAGCTTAGTTTCAACCAGGGTGTTTTTATGGTTCTACCTCTGCTGAAACCTGGATAAAGCTGAGACAACAAGAACGGTTTGGAATTGGAATTTTCCCAATGCTACAAGACTTTTTTCAATAGCAAATTAGCGACATTATAAAGTTATAAATTATTAAATCACAGAAGCAGCACTTTTAAGACTACTTTTTATTTTAATTTTCAATAAATATGTCGTGTAAGTGTGGTGATTTTAATTGCAACTTTGGTATTTATGAATAATTGATCCGTTCAATCGAAACTACGCTCACCCTCTCCGAACATGTGTCGTCAGTTTGCGGGTTGCCATTTTACCGTACCTGCATGCGCTATAACTCCTGTGCCACTCCCAAGAATATTCAATTGATTTTCTAATTTCATAGCTGATTTGCATTCGAAAAAATTGACTCATTAAACATCCAGGGGACAGCCCTATTTTAGGGCCCACCAATGCTGCTTTTCTAGTATTATTATTACAAGTATTAAAGGTGCAACGAGAGATTTCAAATAATTCTGATTTTGTACTGGTGTAAAGCTCTCTATCAAAAAATTTCCCATCTGAAATGATTAAACTGTTTCATTGGTACAAAAATTGTGAAATTTCTAATTTCGTATAGGAGCAAATACGAAATTCAGCCTATGTTTTCAACTGAATTATAAGCATATACAAATCACCTTTTTAGAAAGTAAAACTTGAATCGCGACAAAAGGACTGGACTTAGATCCTATTTGGGATAATCTCCTTACATCTTAACATCTTATGACGTCATCCTAGGGAGAATATCCTATCAGTGGACAGGAAGTACCATCACAGCACCACCATCTGCTGATGACGCTAGACGGACTAGCGAAAACGTTCCAGGTGAGCGAAATATTTGTAGTGTTGAAGTAAAAAAAAATTTAATAATAGATTTATTTACCATGTTTTCATTTTAAATTATTTCTGTAGCCAAATAAAAGGTAGGGAATCTATTGAGTGTCTAAATCACTACATATCACAGAAAATATGGATGACTTGAAATCTCTCGTTGCACTTTTAATTACACACCTCAACAACTACTATTTATACTCTAATTTGGTATTAGTTTTACTAAAGGAACTATTCACCCTAAATATGTTGTCAACAATCCATATAAATAGAGAAATATTTACTGAAACAGCTACAAAGCACTATTAGTTTATTGGTGCTTTTCTAGTAATCTTATTACAAGTATTAATTATATTATACCTTCCACAACTACTACTTATACTCTGTGTCCGTGTGCTTTATTCCGTTGCCTGAATAAAGCACATAATACACAGTAGGTGCGAAGCGTATAAGGTCGATTTTCATGAAAACGGTGCATTTGCAGAAATTATTTGTCTTCGGTTAATAAGTCTGTTCAGTAATGCTTTATTGGAACAAAACGGTAATATTTTGATAGGGCCGTTGAGCTGCATTTGGGCATATATAGTTTGCCATGCTTTCCGTTTTCTTTTCTATGATATATTTGCCTTCAAACATCGAAAAATAGGAGAAAATTGATGTCCGAAAAGTAATATCAAAATTATAAAAAAAAAAAAAAAAATACTTAGCAGCTTGAATAATTCCGAATATCAATGTTTCTTGTTGTGAACCTGTGTAGAAATTATGTAATGATGTTTTTCCTTGTATTCTCACTTTAATTTTATATTTTTGAAATACAAACATAATGTCCGTGAAAACCTTGTTTATTACGTTATCCTTCACAAAGCAGTCCCTAATTTGGTACTAAGATATTGATTGTGCATCTTATTTCAAGGTAAACATAAGGCAGTAGTTGGAAATAGTGTTTTCTTCAGCTCACAATGACTATTAAAAAGTCTAAGAAATGTTAACTTTGTAAAAATGCGACCTTTTTAAGTGTATTACGTTATCCACATTTCTCAGCAACCAAACAAGCTATTTAAATATTGATCAAGAGTGGCATAGATACTCATTTTCCGACCACAAAAATTATATAAACTTCAATCAGATACATCTTAGTCAATGGGAGATGTGAAAAATGGTCAAAAATGTTTACTACGTTATTGTATGTTACGTTATCGTTTATTGCATTGAATGCATTTTAGTTAACATCATCAACTATAATTTGGCCATAGAATGATATGGTGTCAATCAAATGTATCTTTAGAATAAATTAGTAAAAGTATCTTAATATTTGTTCATTATAAAGTCTAATTTTCAGGCAGAATTCAATACTCAAGGATAACGTAATAAACTAAACAATTGGAGCATATTCTTGAGTTCAATTAGCTACTCAAACTTTAACTTCGTACAAATAAAAATTGTTCCCAGCAACCTCTCTGATAATGTTATCAGTTGGCATATTTTGTTGATTTAAAATTTTGATAACGTAATAAACCCTATTCTTTTGCTGTACAAAATGTTTGTGTGCATACTGTGCAGAAACGTAAAAAGTGTTGTTGGCAATATTATTTTCCCGTAATAGGTATTGAATACTTAATGTTTAAAACATAAAACACACAATTTTGAGACAATTTTTTTTTGGTGTGTCTTACCTCCAAAATGCACCGTTTTCATGAAAATCGACCATATGTAATTATGCCTCAAACATATTAGATTTCCTACCTATCATTTAAATAGAGATGCAATGTAAAAATTGATAAAAAAGGTCAAAAATAAATACCGGTTACCCTGTCCAGTGATCCTGTCTGGATTCACACATGACTGACATTTATCCCGACTCTTTAGTTAGATAGTAAACATAACTCTTCATCGTAACTATGTCATACTATAAGCTTGTATTATGGCAACTAATTTGGTATTAGTTTTACTAAAGGAACTATTCACCCTAAATATTTACTGAAACAGCTACAAAGCACTATTAGCTTATTGGAATGTATTGAATAGCCCTTTTTATGTAAAGGCTAATCAAGGCATTAACAGCAGTTATCTAATTAGTAACGCTGACGGACTGGCGCCAAGGTAGCGATTAACCTCCCTTTGAAGCTCTGCAAGTCCTGGTTTGATGCTACATGAGGTGAGGGTCAACTGAGAGCAGCTCAGGTAGCAGCTGGCTGAGGAAATCTGGTGCTTGTCCATAGAACATGCGGTGGAAAAGAGTGACAATTCCAACTGGTTGGATGTGGTAAGAGGTGATCTCTAGGATACGAATGATGGAAATGGCACGTCTCTGGATTGCATCAAGTTAGGATAGTATAGCGTGTACTTATTGAGCACACGAGAAGGCATACCCGTTAGACCTAGTTTACAACTTTATGGACTAACGCATATCATAGATTTAGTTGACAATAACATATTTGAGACACTCAATACATTCCACAGCAAATGAGCGTATGGCAAATGAATTTCCAGGACGCTGTCTGAATGGAATACGGCACATGACTGTATAGGTATTAGGTCCTAATTCTACGGCAGCGCTGGAAGTGTGCAATTTCTACCAATCCATTATGAAGTAGCAGAAAAATGATCCTAACTAGACTTGCGTGAACCAACAGAACAGACAATGGATATAACAGTGGCTCCTTTTTCGCCACCTACTGCATACTCACTTTATAGGGTTTTTATAGTACAGTACTGCTATCTGTTCAATTAAATTACAGAATTCATATTTACTCTGGGAAAGAATAACCACAGAATAATCCACGTGTTCATTTTGATTTCAAAAAATTAAATATTTTTCCTAGTAAATAATACCTAAATATTTCTTTGAAGTAAGGCTAAATATATTTTAAATTTTTGCAATACTGCTAATTTTTTATCGAATTGAATAAAAGAACAGTCTTTATTCCATCCATAAATTACATACTAAGAGCAATTGGGGTGTGTTTCGTCTCGCAATATATAGTATACACTATCCCCGTTCTATAACCTGCAATTGATTTACGGATAAGGCTTCAAACCTGAACCACCCGGGTGCTCGACGGTTCCGCGCCGTTCTTTGTTCTTAAACAATAACGACGGTTCAGGCCGCCAGAACCACCGCCACCCGCGGGTGAGTTGTTTGAAGCCTAGCCTAATAAGTCGAGCGCGACGCGAAGCTTCTATAACAATCGCGTATGTACGATATTGACAGAATTGAAAATCTATAGTCTGACAGGTTTAAAAATACACCCCATTTGATCCCGCTTTTCGTTCTTACCATTACTCCTACTGAGTATTTAATCGAAATCGACGGTCACCGAACATGGGCGCGCCATCTTTAAAATTTGTGATATTGAGTTTTTTCATTTTATAACTCCGATCTTCAACAATAATATTTTAATTTTCCATTCTGTTGTATATTTTGTTTTCCTCGCAAATTCATTTTATGTACTTGTTTTCCAACATTAAACCTATGATAAATTTGTGCTGATATTTTGAAAAATTATACTTGGAATAATTAAACAACTTCGATATTGTAAGAAGCTCAAACAATCTAGACTTTATCGTGTTTACGATGTTTTCCATCGCGCAGTAGGGGGTTTACAACTAACTCCGCAACAAACCAATATAATATTGAGGCAACATTGTGTATAGCTCTTTGGCCCAACAGTGAGGTTGGTAAAAGAGTTTAGAGAAAAAATCAAGAGGAATTGCAAGCTTGAAAGCTTGTAAAAAAGAAAAGCTTAATATAGCGAGATGATGAAATTAGTGAACTACCTAATGGACGGTATAGATGTAACAACTCGGATTTGTCGTAATTATAATAAAAACTGAATAAAGCTCATCATAAATTAAATATTGTTTTTTCTCAATCAAATAAAAAATACTTTTCACCCTGCTCAAATAAACGATTTTGTTAGCTTTTTCGTTTCAAGATTAATCTTATGTGGGAAACAAAGTCCATGATTAACGACACAGTGGTAACCTTAGGACAAGAGATGCAGCGTAGGCAGAAATGTTGAAAATAACAACTTCCACACAAGTGCAAAAGCATTTGTAGTCATATCCTGACAACCCACTCATGGCAAAGTCTTATCATGAATGAGTTGGACCTGGCCGCGAACATGTGATTCGCTGTTAATAATTCGGCAACCTTACCTTGAGGCTTGTCAGTTTAGTTGCTCAGTCACAGCATCACGTGCCGACTTGTAAGGCGGTTCAACGCCCCCCTTCCCTGCTTGCAAATTTTGCCTATTATAAAATAGGCTACTTCTGCAGTAGTGAAGAAAATTCCCTTTTTATGATTTTGTAGCTGATTCAAATTCAACTGGTATGTGATACTTGGTGCCGTGAGTACTACCATACGTCCTACATGATGACTACACAAACATGTTATGTTACGTTTACTGGATGACTGACATGCTGGAACATAGCGTTTCTTGTTAATTCAACCTAGTCCTAGCTGAAATCTTTTCATATAGACATAACTGGGAGATTTATCCTGACATCATACCATATCAATCTGTATGCATGGTTATACATTAGCCTGGCGAGGTCAGCAATGGATTATTTATTGGCCTTGCCTAGCTTTTTTGGCTAGGCTTAGACTATAAACAGTAACCGGGGCCTATCTAGAAAATGAAGCGTTACAACAGTGTGTGTAGTTTTGTCTAACGACACGTACATAGTGGTTTTGTTTTAATGAAACCAATGTTTCGGCTAATGTGAATTTGGCCTTGATCACGTTGAATATGATTAGAGAGTGGCTTATGTCTATGCCAACTAGTCTAGCCGAGCTAGGCCTATCTAGGACTCTACCTAGTTTTTACTCTTCGACTAGACTAGCCTATTCTTCATAGTCTGGGTAAACAATTCTTGCCAAGTTTAAATACCAAGTAAGGCTGCTCCTCCCCCCCCCCAAAAAAAATATGCACACTGTCACTGGGTAGGCCTCTACAACGAAGCCGTCATAGACATTACCAACAATAACTCACACGTGTTGCAATGCCTTGGTCAGAAATTTGTTTAATTCTCAGGGCTAGCCCAGACTAAATGTATGTGTCTGGCCAGAAATATGGAGTACTGTAATAACTAACTCATTTATATGCTGTGGATAAAAATGAAATGTGCACATCGCAACTGTGATCGCTAGTTAATAGCTTACCCTTAAAGATATATGAGGAGATTTCCAGAAAGAAGCGCCCCAATTTTTTCCTCGAACCTATGTTTTTTTACATATTTGGAATTGCTTACCCACTGTATTAATCACCCTGAATTGATTAAACCGAATACGCCGTCTGTAAAGATGATGATTTAGAGGTAGTTTCTGGTCGTGCACTACAGAAAGTCAAAGCAATGTTTTCTATGGGAACGATTTGATAGCATAGCAAGTTCAAACAAGGCTTGTGTTTTCTTTTGGCACCTGTTTGTCCAATAAACCTTCCAAACGATCTCGTAGGTGGTCTACAACAGTCTACAACCGATCCAGTGAAATTTGAGAGAATTCCATATCCTAAAAAATATCCTATCCTCCCCTCTTTCCTCACTCTTTCCTCCCCTCCCCCTTGCCACCTGCTATCCCACTTGTGTCACTGTTTGTCCTTGCGTATCCATCCCTCCTGTACTTAATGTTCTGTCCTTCCTTCTCTCTTTGTTTCCTTAAAGCCTTACACCGCTCCTCGTCCTTTTACTCTCTCCTCCTTTCCTCCTGTCCTACATTTACCCTTTCCTGCTGGGGTCAACTTTAAATAATAATCTAATTATGTTTTCACAGCATGTTCGCATCATGGTACTTTTGGGCTTTGTTGGCTAATGACACGGCTATACTGATGGTTTTTTGCTAGTGGTTATAGGCTAATTTTTCTAAATATAATTTTTTACCTAATCTAGTATATGATAGCCTCATTTTGATAACTTGTTTCAACAATAGAATTGGCACCCTTTAAATTCATAATTTCTTCAGGGGAGGACGGCCAATAAATCCTAATTTTAGACGTCAATGGTTTTACCGCGGGGGGGGACGCCTGAATGTTTGCGGATACTAGAGTTTGGTATTTGGAGGTTGCCGAGCCCCTGTGAAGTTTCTATGGAAAAAATCCTAAATTCTGCATTATATGCCTGATTGGTTCCTCCAAAACCGCTCGAATATTCAATTTTTACCAAAACGGCAAGAAGCACATTTTGAGCATTGTAAGCTATTTTAAGTGACTATATCTTTAATTAAAACACAAAAAGGAAGCACTTTTGTTCTGCAAATTTTTTAAACTTTTAGTTCGTAGAAGAATTTGGAAAAATGCATGATTGAAAATGCAATTTTCGCACCATTTCACAATCCTATACTGCTGAGGTAACGTTATTTTTCAAAATTTGTCTCATTCGCATGTATATGGGGTCCCTACCACCGTATTACTCCGAGGTCCGAGCACGAACGTAATACAAACGTACTCGAGACTAAGGCGCTCATGCAACACAACATATACCCGACGTATTGACAGGTTCGGCTCATATCGCACCACATTTGCTCAAAGTTCCTTTCCCCAAGACCTGGTTTGTCATAGTTGATTGCATTTTTTGCGTTTTTTTGGGCGTGGGCTTTTTTTGCAGTTATCCGTTTTTCGCAGTTATGATAGAAAAATTTAACCGTATCATGACCTTTACACCAAAGATCTATATCATGTTTCCGGGTATTTATATAAGAGTGCTAATTTCCGAGGGATGCCAAATAAATCCGACCTCGCCCTCCCTTCCCCCCGGTTTAAACCACTGACCTCTCTATACGGGGAAGGTGCAGTGGTTTTAACACGTAAAAGCGAATCTTGATGAAAAATTCTGATTTTTTATATGTCCGTCAGGGCCTGTTTGATTACGAACGTCAAATTTATCACAGGCCTAGTCCGTACTTCACATGAGGAAAATTCTGAGTTATTGAATGCTATTTGAGCACATTTGGCACATATTCTAGCTCTATGTTTGCACCCTAGAAAGAATTAATACGACTTAACCAGGGGGCCGGACCCGATCTGCTGGATTTGGGGGCATTTGGGAAATTCTCCAACGGTAATTTATGGAATGCTTGCAATGCATTTTTCTATGCAACTGTGATAGAATGAAGTGTATCTGAGCGCTCGCAGGGCCGTCGCTAGACTTTTTGTCAGTGTGGTAAAGTGAAAAATGTTATTGCTCTGCAGTAGAGGTCCTTGGAAGCGTATGAGTGAATAAACAAACAACTACGCGCACGGTTCGGGCCTACTTAAGGTACTGTGAAAATTGTCCTCAGTAGATGCTCTTACCACCATTTTTTTCTTGATTGTTTGAGCTGCACACCGCAATTGCCTTTTACATAAACAAACGGCCCGGGCGCAAACCGGAAACCCTGATGGTTGGGGTCCAGGGCCCGCTTTAGGCCCCTGGCGGGGTGCAGGGGCGAGCCTGCCGTGGTCCAGGGGCGGAGCCCTCCGGAGCTCTTGGATTTAAGCTAGTCAGAACCTTCAAAATGACCCACTTTTTGAGGGTAAATAGTAACCCAATTCAAAGTAAGACCCCGAGTAAGACTGGTTTCTAACCTTGCTGCACTGAGATGGGCAGTATACATGTATAAGCTTGTGACTGGCCAACATAGAAATTGCATATACGAGCGCCAATGTGCTTTAAAATTAGGTGTGGTGCAGAGCAGAGCCCTTCTGGGAGTCTCAGGGGGCTAAAGTGCCCCCGGAGCTCTTGGATTTCAGCTATTCAGACCTTTCAGATACACTTTTTGAGGGGTAATGGTAACCAATTCAAAGAAGACTGGTTTCTAACTTGCTCACTGAATGCGGTCCTTATTAGCTTTGTACGCTGAAGGGGAACTCTACAACATTATAGCTAGCACCAATCCCTTTACGGATGCAGGTGCAGAGGCGAACCCCCTGTTTGGAGTCCCATGGGGCGGAGCCCCCGTAAGCTTCTTGGTTTTGGGCTATAGAAAGGTATTTTTGAGGGGTTAAGTAATAGTAATTAATTCAAATGACAGCCAGTACACTGTAAAAAAAAACTGTATTATTTTTTTTATTTTTTAACTACATTTAAAATCTGCCAACAAATTACCGTAAATTTCCAGTATAAATGTAAACATTAATTTAATCAAAACGTTTCTTTTTATAAACATTATATTGGTGAGTTATATTACGGGAATTGTGAATGTTGTGGAGAATAAAAAGCACTGGCCGAACCACCCTAACTTAGTAGGCCTATCACATTTTTTACAGTGCATCTACTGTAAAAAAAGTTCCGTTGTTGTCAAATGTATTACATCACCTGTACAATATCATTAAATTTGATGAAAAACCTTGTAAAAGCGTATTTTTAGGGTTTATGTTGGCAGAATTGCTGCCAGTATTTTCCTAGTAAAATTTACAAGTATTTTCCCTGTATATTTTAGTACTTAAAGGGCTTGTTTCGATTTATGTGTACTGTGTTTCTTTACTTGATATGAGAGCCTGCACTTGCACCTACACCACATCAAGTACCATGGGAAACAACTTGCGTTTTTGATGAGA
This sequence comes from Ophioderma brevispina, assembly GCA_023653785.1. Lineage (NCBI taxonomy): Eukaryota > Metazoa > Echinodermata > Ophiuroidea > Amphilepidida > Ophiodermatidae > Ophioderma > Ophioderma brevispina. Next base: position 144,207 of record JAMKCH010000968.1, on the reverse strand, counting down.
CCGCAATAATGCATGTTGCATGGCCCTATTCAATACTGTGGCTAAAAAGTGGTTTAACCACTAAAAACGGGCGGTTTTTTTGTGGTTTATATCTGGGACTGAAATGGATTCGAGGGCTCAAATCAGGACGACAATGAGAAAAAACGGCCTGTTCATCCTGATATCAACAGCGATACTACTTCCGGGTAATCAGGGGGGTCCCAAAGGGATCGGAAACACGGCCCCTTTAATTGTATAATTGAAAAATTCAAGTATGTATATGATGTTTGTTACTCATTAATTTCGAATAAAGTCTCAAATGTTAGATTTTGTCATTCTATTATAGGTTGGAAATTGGACTAAAATTTACAGTATTTTTTTTCCTGTATTTTTTCCAATTAACAGCCAAATACTGTACGTATTTTGGAAGTTTTTACAGTATTTCCCGTAAATTGCACGTATTTTTTACAATGACCTATAGTTTATGGTGCTGGGTGCTAGGGAATCGTTCCCTACCAATTTTTTTTCTGACCACTCAGCTCCCCACTAAAATTCCCCTTATAAACTGGTAGAACCAAACTGGGAATGGCCCATGGCACATTAACAATTCATGATTACCGTGGTTAGGCTTGGAACAAAACTATTTGCTTGAGGGGAAGCCAAATATAAATGGCGATATTTGGATTTATGTAAGTCTGGAGTTCAATCTCAAGCGTTCTGATGTCGTTCTCCCTTTGTTTCATTCTTACTTCCCCTTTCTCTCCTTCCTTCCTTCCTCCTCCCCTTTCTCTTCTCTCTTTTCTTTCTCTTTTCTTTCCTTCTTCTTTTCTTTCCTCTTTTCCTTCCTCTCTCTCTCTCTACCCTTTTTCTTTCTCTCTTTGGGATCGCTGGGGGGTGCACACCCCCCCATGGCGACGAGCCTGAGCGCTCGCATTCTCTAGTCTACCTGCATCATATTATATGTTGCAACAACGCCAACAAACCTTACCAAAACAAATCCAAAAATCATTAACAACATATAAGGAATGATAGTATATTGGGTGTGTGGTTGTTGGATGATACATGAACCAATCCTAATGTCTAAACAATCGTTTTTATCGCCATTTTCTGAGCAGTGATGAAGCTGAAAATAAGAACAGCATAGTCTTAATTTCAACATGGTCAGGCTAATATAAACCTTTTAATATAATGGACTTTATTAAAAAGCTCATTGCTCTTTCCCTGTTTCTAAACTTGGTATCCTCATATAAGCGATGACACTGATTTCCTTGCAACAGTTATTGTACACTAATGAAATGCACATTTCAATGAAGCCACGTTAAAAGGCGATTTATATGCTTCAAAATTGTATTTAAGTTATAAGCTGGTTTACAAGCTACCACACGTGTGGTGGAATTTTCAAAACTAAAACAATCTCACCTAAGACCACGCTACCCTAGTTTAGATACGTTTTGTACGTTTTATGAATACAAATGTCATGGGCGATACCACTTATAGGCACTCCCAGGCCTTACAGCGTTGAAACCTGTTCAAGGACTAAATTACCTTGTTAATACTGCTCATCATGTTAATGATACTTTTCGCGCATTCGATTCCATTCTTTCATGGCAAACGCTACGACGATCATTTTCATTTAAATTGAATGCTATAGTATCTATTGCAAATCTGTGGCAGGTTTTGAGGGTTTGTGACCAACGGAGCATTATTGAAGGTCAAACAACCTTTTGAAGATTTACGAGGTTATTAGAGGGCATTTTCCGATAGTGGGCCGAAAACCGTCAGTACAAAGGCCGACTTCTTCAACATCACTCCATGTAATAAATATCAATAACTTTCATGACCGATTACCTTAGTTGTTTGTTTCACTTTCCAAACCGTTTCCTTTCTCAAAGCATTTCCTCCCAAATGATAGCACTATTTTTCACTATCAGTGTATGTCTGGGCAATTTCTTTCTACGTGTTCATAATTTAAATAAAAGTCATCGACGAAAAGTAATATTGAATTTAACGGATTTGTTTTGGCCAGGTGGTTTCAAAAGGCAAATTGATCGTACTTGTAACTGAATTAATAAATCTTTGTTCCGTTTTTTTTTGCTTACACAGTAAATGAACAACACTCCAGGATTTCAACGGTCCTGTGCACCTGTATACTTTGGCCAATACTAAGGTGAAGAATGAGACAGCTGCATTTCATATACACAAGTCGATATATGTCCGAACGCCAAAACACTCCTGCCGTCGGCCACCATTTTGTAGCTTTTATCATTTGCACTATGCAAGGTTATTATTCACAATCATTGAAATTGATCGGATTTATTAGCCCGATGGAATGACTATTGGTTCGCCTAACCTCAATGTAAGGTATATATATTATATTATATTGTTATTAGAAAGATATATCTAATGTTATCTATAATATTGTATAAAGATTGTATATAAGATTATAAACTGTCCTATTCCCGACGTTCCCGACGTTCATTTCCCCAACGTTCTTCTTTGTATTGTGTTTTCTTTCTTTCTCTTCCGTTTAGTGTAACAGAGGGTGTCTTTTGTTGTTCAAAATCATTCTTATTAATCATTAGAAATACATTAAAATTACAATATAATGTACAAACACATCCAGGACACGCTCCAGGCCTGCATTAGTCAAATATCAATTTTCGCGCGCATTTTGTTCTAGTTTGAATTACATTTAATGAATTAAGGTTCTCCATGGCAACATTTTTAGCGAGCTTGCGCGCATATGTACTAGTAAAATATTCTGTCAGCAAAAACCGTTTCATTTATAAATTTCCATCAAATCATTCCCCACCAAATTTACGCCAATGACCGAGAAACTTAGTTTTTCGCCGAAAGACCTGCGCAGGAGCGTGACACAGTGGTTAAGGTATTTGCCCCTTGTGTGGAAGGTCCGATGTTCAAATCTCAGTACGACCGTGAAAAATCAATTATCTGCTCTACCCATGGTTGCATCTGACAAATATCTCGCTACAGTCTATTCCGATGGGGTAATTCCCTGGCTATCGCAGAACAATGGACTGTCCTGTTAACCCCGGCGTGCTATCTGTGGCGCCCAGTTGTCAGCATAATCTCCTTGATTACAGCTGTTAATGCCAAGATATGCCCAACATAAAAAAACAGGATTTTGTCTCAATCTCTTGTATTGTTCATTATACCAGCATCTGGCAGGTATTTTACACAAAGAAAGAAAGAAAGAAAGAAAGAAAAAAATGTTTTTTTTTGCCGATATACCAGGTTTTTCGGTTGATAAATCTGTTGTTTTTTTTCGAATCGTAAAACCAAGATTATCGTTTCCAAAAGATATAGTTTATCAGTCGATAACCCTGGTTTATCAAAAAGTTTTGAAAATGACTCCAAAAACCAGCTTTATCGATTTGAAAAGCAACGTTTTCGAAAAAAAAAAGCATGGTTTTCGGCCGCGGACTTTGGTTTTCACAAAAATTTATTTATCGGTAAAAAACAGGTTTTCGGCGAAAAAAAATTCCATTCTACTTGTCATAGGCGCCCGGATGGTTCCTTGCTGTAGCATGACTGAGACAAAACTTGTAAGGTCATGCTGACCGAGACATGACTTTTCATGACCTTGACATGACTAAATACTATTGTGTGAGAATGTCCTGTAAAACACACTCTTACAACAATAACACAATTCCGCCACGTAATGCCTGAACACCCAAGCCAGTCTGGCGAACACAAAGTAGTATTATGAATAGAAATACATATCAGTGTCATATAATAAATGTTGCATACCGTGACCTGAGATCGGAATGGGTTGTTATTGAAATCAGCCGCACTATTGCTGGGAGGTAAAATTCATATTTGAGAAAACACAGACTGAGCGAGAGACGTTGTATTTCATAAATCCATACATAACGGGTGGCGCCCACACCAAATTTTGGGTGGTTGTTGAATTTAAGGATACATCCTTATTAATGTGCGAGAACTCTATCGACGTGGGCACATTTCTGTTGTGAAGAGTTTTGTTTCTACCCGCTAGAGTAATCCTCAATCCTACAGCTAATACCACCCTCTATTTTCTGCGAGCATTAAACGACCAGACGATGCGATGGGAAGATGCCCACACCAGACTTCAAGTATATCCTTACATTATTATGTAATATCAGACTTATCTTGATATTTTCGCATGACCAATTTCATTCTTTCAATATTTGTTTTCGCTCTAGCAACCCACACAAATATTTCTCCAGCCTACTTCTAACGCATCTCAAGGTTCCTTTGGCAAATAAACAATACCAGACCGTTCCTACGCGCCAGGACAAGGCGCCATTTTGCGTTTAATGGTCTCTCTCATGTATCTTTTTTGTTGTTTACCTTTATCGTTTACACGTTCTCACGGGGAAAAGCGTTTTCTTGGATGGGTTAAAAAATATTTATTAACCGATTTCTGAATGTCAATCTATTGTCCAAGGATTCTATTTTATTTGGATAGGCCGTAACCATGGTAACTTAGCATTTATCCGACTTTCATAAAAGCACATTAAAAATATGATCACTGACTTTCTAACAGCAGAAAAAGTACTCTTCTGAAGTGCAATGTAGCTAGAATATTGAGCTCAGCGGAACTACCAAAGATGACCCTGCCATAAATATACAGAGTAAATAAAAAAAAAACATTGTGCATGAAAAAACACAAAATTGGACCCTGACCTGTTTATTCAACTCTGACGCAGTTGATGTTGTCATGGTCGGCATATAAAGAAATGGGGTTAGATATGAACGATTTTCGCGGCTGACCGGTGATCCATTTTCTCCCATTCCAATGGAGTTTACAGAGTAAACTACATTTTATGTAAATGAATATAATACCTCATCACTCGTAATTGTCAATAATATGCTTCCTAAAAGTGGTTTATTGTGGCACTGGTATGTTAAAAGTAAGAACAAAAAAAACATTCTTTCTTTTCAAAACAATAATATAAAGCCTGTAAGCTTTCTACAATTGTTTGCATAAAATATTGCACAAAATGAAATGGATAAAAAACTTTCATGGGGCATGGTTTTAAACTATTTTTTTCATGATGTATGGTCCGAATCAACTTGATCATATGAAATTTCATTGATCAATGCATGTTTTTAAAAAACACTTTGATACAGATAAAGTGTTTTGGATAAGAGTTTTTTTGCATTTAAACAATATTGCACAAAATAACAGTGTTCTAAGGACACTTTGATATTGTGTAATATAGAATACTCTGGTTTGAAAGCGCCGGAAAACCGATTGTAGTAGTTTGGACAAGTATACAGTGAAAACCTGTTATAGGGCGCTTTCACGGGAGGTCAATAGGTTGACTTTGCCAGACCTGCCTCTAGAACAACACAAGCATGTAGAGAATACAAAGGAATCACCTGTAGAAATAGCTGAAATGTTCAGGTGAACCAGGTGCATGTATTGTATTCTTTGTATGCTTGGATGATCTGGAGGGCAAACAAAAGTCCATTCAACATAATTTACCTTCCGTGCAAGGGCCCTATAGTTGTATTTTACAGTATTTAGTTGGCAGAACGAATGACCGTGTAATACTGTAAAATATACAGTATTGTTATTGTAATATGACTGTAGTATGATTGACAATTCATAATATTGTATGAATGATGCTGATATTCTTAAAATTTGGAAAAAAGAGCCATAGTTTTAAATTTTGGTCATACTAGACCTGGAAAATTTAATAGGAAAATGCAGTATTTTGCTGTATTTACAAATTACAGGCAAATTTTGTCATTTTAAGCTTCTTTACAGTATTTTACTTTAAAGTGACAGGAGGAGATTTTTTTTTTAGGATACGAATTTCTCTCAAATTGCACAGGATCGATTTTAGATCACCTACCAAGAACGTTCGGAAGGTTCTTTGGACAAACAAGTACAAAAGAAACAGCAAACCTTGTTTTGAACTTGCTGGACTATCGTAATTGTCCCCATAGAACACCGTGTTTTGACTTTCTGTCGTGCACGACAGAAAGTACTAAATCATCATATTATTACATAAAGACGGCGTATTCGGCTTATTCACTTCATGTGTGATCTAATACATTGGAAAGCATTCCAAATATGCAAAAACCCGGGTTCGAAAAAAATTGGGGCGCTTCTTTCTGAAAATCTCCTCATGTCTCTTTAAATTACACTATTTTTTACAGTTTATATTATTAAATATTTATTTTGACCAGGAGACTACATTACTCTAAAAACGTGTCCTTCCGTTTATTAAGCTTCTTCGAACGTGAGGTCAATTAGAAATGGTCTGTCATAATTGGTTAACCTTACTGAAACCTATCCGGTCCACAATTCTGCAAAAAAAAAAATGGAATCAATCCATTTCCAAAAGTGTTACAAAGACATTAATCTAGAATACGTGGGTGATTGACTTCCGGATTTAAGAAGACAGAGACTTTCCAACTTGTTTCTGGAAATTGTCAAGTAGCTTATTTGTAGGGTGGAAATTTAATTCTCATTTGTTTTGTTTTGTATTTCAAAAGTATACCATTAGGAATATCTCTATCCAGAATTTTAGATTAACCTTTAAAAGGGTCAATCTTTCTCATCCATCAAACCGTGTTACTTCAACGAACATCCAGTTATTATTTCTATGCAGTGGTTTTAGAACTAATTCTAAAATATCGATCCTATTTTTTTTTATATAATTAATGATACAATAAGTGATTCGCTAAATCATAAATCGGGGAAAAATCATGAACATTTGCATATTTGTGGAACGTATAGGTGGTCTTAAATAATAACATACTCTACAAGCGATTAAATCGAAAACGACATAAGGTTCAGATTTGACATTTTAGCCAAATCAGTCTTAATTGTCCGTCCGGACAATTTCAATCACATGCAATGGAATAGTACTTCTACCTTTTTTCTTCTTTCAATTCCAAAGGAAAAAGTACATGGATGACGTTTTGGATGACTTCAAAGAGACACTGGCACATATCGAAAATAGTGTGTCTTCAATAGTTTTGAAAATTTATATTTTTGCATGGTTGTAAAGTGTACTTGCAACGAGTTTAAAATCACTGGATGCCTTTAGCCAAGCTCATATTAAGGCTCCTATATGTATTTCAGTTGGTTTGATGAGTCTTGTACATAAAAGAAATCTGAATTTTTCCAAGGCCCTAAACTATCATTTGAGAGCAAATTGAGAAAATTTCATATTTTGTTGAAAATGTACCTTTGTAACCTCAACTTAAGCAAATGAGTGTATGATTTTATACCTCTGCAATACGAACTCGTTATGTTATTCCCAATATCCCCCGCTGCTGACGGGGTTTTCCCCCAGCTTTCCCCTACTTGAGAAAATCTAATGACACCACTGCAGCTGTATCTGGTTAAATTCATTCCAACAGAATCAAACTATCAGGAATCAATAAATTCATAGACTGTAGTCAATTCGAAAAAAATATCAACAGACTATTTTAAAAAATAATTTTTTTTTCTGAAAATAGTAAACCGCCATTTGTGAATTGCAATGCGATCTCAATGAATCATCATAATGAAAAGTGACGTTCATCTGCTTCCGAAAACTTTCCACTGAATGCCTTCATATGGTGAATGACATAAACAAAATTCCGTTCCTTTGCCATTGATTCTGCTGTGGATTATTAGCATTCACGTTTTAAAGTTGTGATTTTCTAGTGCCGCAATTATGAAATTAAATTCTTTATGCTTTATTGATAGATAACATTCATTTGTGGGTTAGCAGATAACACATCTTCCCAAACAAATTGCAATGTTTACTGTACCCCATTCATTTCTGTGGAAGAACCAGCACTTGGAGCACAACGAAAAGTTTAATTATCCGCCTTCTAATAATATCTGCCTTCTGGTGCAAAGGTACTTTAACCAAGATTGAGTTTATGACAGTTATGTGAAGAATCCTGTCACATGGTCAAATGGCCTTAAAACAGTGGGGGTATATTTTGTCTCATTTCTTTGGGAAACAGTTATTGCAGTGCAGAATGTGACCTAATATGATCCAGAACTTTGCACTCTTTTTTATGATCCTTAATATTCACTTATTTATCATTATCGTTGTTGTCAAACATTCATCTCAATGTTTCACAGTGATAGAGTTAAACGCATAGGATAAGGCAAAGCTTAAGGCAATTCTTTATGAATGACGAACCGGCTTGTTCACCTGATCTGCGTCACAATTTCATTCATAGAGTGCACGTCGACGACACTCACCCCATTTTTCATAATAATAGTGCGTGTTTCTTCAGCGGCTATCGTGTATACCCGGTGTGAGAATTTTTTGTGTCTTCCATATCAGAGGGTTCCAGGCCTGTGGAGTTTCCAGAGATTGTACGAAATAAGACGTGACCTGCATACCGTAAAATTTTACAAAAGCAGAGCTCTATGGGCCTAGAACGCTCACTCATACTCATCAGTTCATCGCATCAGGGGGCATAATATACTACATGTACTTTAAATTTCTGAAGATAATGGCTGAAACGATCGAAGAAAGTGGAAACACAAGAAATATGAAAAATGTGAATTTCAAAATAATATATTATGACTTGCAGATCACTTTAATAGACGATGTCAAGAAACCATAGATCCTATAAGAATGAGCGTCCGAGGCCCATAGAACTCTTTACTAAAATTTACGGTACGCATCAGTTGTTTCATAGATGTCACATATTCCGTACGGTTTATGGAAACTACACAAGCTTGGGAGAGTCCAATATGGGAGACACAGCAATTTTTGATGACGAGTGTAAGGCATTTGTTTTCTGCACCTAGTGGTTTGGCGCGTTCTGAGACACACTTTTTGACGAACACTTCACTGACTGTATAACTCGTTCAGTCTCGTTTCGTCTCTTTTAGTTTGCGCAACCCTAGAGCACTCGCAGTATCCTCTACATGGCAGCATTATTTAAATGCGATAATAAAACGCGGCGCATTCAAACGCTAGCGAAAATACAAACACGCGTCAACGTCACTGGGTATGGCAACAGTGGCGTAGCCAGCTTTTTTTTCAGGGGGGCAAAGGGGGGGCACATTTATTTTCAGGGGGCAAGCATATATTAAAATTTGTTAGTATAGTATATGGCCTATGTGAATAATTTTTCACGGGGGCAAGATTCCCCACGGGGGGGCAGCTTCCCCCCTGCCCCCACCCCCCCCCCCTCTGGCTACGCCACTGTATGGCAACTAAGGCTTTCTACTAATTATACCTATACACCTCAATGAATACTGCGCCTCGCATTAGCGACAAAATTACCATGTGAAATTGTGTGCCCTTTTAACGTAGGTACATAACGTTCCTGTATGAGCTTGTATGACGGGATATCGAATAAGTAGAGTTGTTGAATTTAATCTTAAACGAGTGTCTAGAGCTTATGGAAATATCGTTTCACCCATACTGATTAGCACATGACAAAACCTATCTAGACTTTATTACATAGTCCCATCATGTACTACTCCGGGAGGATGCAATTTTGATGCTTGCGTAGTTACGATTGACTACTTGTGAAGTTAATTTGCAAATCCGAAATGATAAACATAACATCAGTCCACTCACTTCAAAGGTAACGGGTATGTGTACCAGCATCAGGAAGTAGGGCCAATCGGTAGCAAATGTCTTCAAGGACTATAAAAGAAGTAATTGGTTATCAAAATGTGAAAAAGGGTCGCTGGGTAGCAAAATGACAGCATATTATATTCCGTGAATGATTTTAATCCTGCTTAATTATTAGGTACAATAAAAACAACCCGGAAAATAACCTCAAGACACCCCTTTGGCAGTCATTGGGTAGCAGATTGTAACAATAAATCTTACTCTTTTGACAAACAGTAAGGGTAAGCTTCAATACTCAACCGCCGGTCGACCAGCGGCTCATAGCGGCTGAACTGTGTGTCATTGTTCAGAACAATGGAAACGGATCCAGTCGCAAGGAACCGGGCGGGACCGGCCAGCAAGCAACGGCGGGTGAGTTTTGAAATCATCCCTAAATCATTTGCCCAACATCAAAAAATAACCAACAAATTGACAATGTATGAAGTTTCTATATCGAGTGTCTCCTCCCCTACACATTAGTCTCAGCCTGTAGTCGAACAGAGCACAATATACCAGTGGAGCCCTTCTTACGTGACACACAAAAGGCATGATGAAATATGATGAAATATTATGAAAAAGGTCTTTATGATAACTATCAGACGATTTGGTATTTCTTTGACATTTAACTCTGTAAGATACATAGCACAAAACAGTGTTTAGAAACGTGGTGCAATTAGTGTTTAGGAATTAAACATGTCAAATCTCTAAACACTTGCCGTCAAATGTCTAAACACGTAATGTCAAATCCCTAAACATGTTTAGATTTTAAACATGTTTAAATATAAGGTGTTTAGATCTTAAACAGATATTTCAAAATGTTTATAAACATGGTGCAAAAATAGTTTTTAAAAAGTGTTTAATTTCTAAACACTGTTTTTGCAGTGCATATTCAAAATGGAAGGCCCGGAGCCTCTCCCCTTTAGAAACCAACACTTATACAAGGATTTGTGGCACACAAAGTTGTTACTTTATACTAAGCCGGCAAGACACATGTAAAAAAGATGGAAATTTGCATAACTAAACATCTAAGAATTACTTGCAGTATGGAGTTTCTATTCTTTTGAGTCGAAAGAAACGTTGAGTCAAAAATAGCCGTTATTAATTTGGTGTTAATATGATGACACCCTGTAATTGAAAAACACTGAAATATCGTTCTTATACAGTGAACACATTTTTGAAAAAACATCATTTTATCATCTCGAAATCACTTATTTTATATTCTTAATTATTATTATAACTCCTAAAAAGTATCATATTTATATTTGTGACATATATCCTTTTTAAAGTAAAAGCTTCCAACACGGCCACACAAATACTCTACGTTTAGCTTGCAAATGAATGACATTTTTGTTACATATAGTAGATGTGATATTAAATGTGATTGAAGCTACTTTCCGGGCCAAAGTATTCCCTGGAGCAGCAACAATGATAAAAAACAGTGTTTTTTTTGTTGAGGTAACTTTCCGTACCTGGCGCAGCTATATGTGATTATCCGTTTCCATATCTTTTTCTTTCTTGTTTCATCGAAAGCCCATTCGTCAAAATAAGACTAAAAGTGATGGGAAGATGTTTTACTTCAAGTGAAAGAGATTTTACGAAACAGGCTCACTGCACCCGCTGGATTTTGTTTGTTCATACACTACTCAAATGATTAATGGACAATTACAAAAGCTCAAAGTCGCCTATTATTTTAACTAATAAGGTAGGCCACAACTGCAAACAAGTGAAATCAAAGTGCAACACCCGACCTATGAATTGAAAGCAATGGCATTAGAAACTAGATCGATATATGCATGTCAGCTAACCACAGAATAGGAAAATATTCTGATGTTTTAATTTCCGTGTTTATGTTTAGATTTGTCCTCCAATTATCCAGCTACTAAAACCCCGGGATACTGATACGAACGTAACGTACAATTGCCTGCCGGACTTTCGAAAACAGGGACAGAGGGACAGGACACGACCTGCTCGATTTGGACGTTTGGGATTTCCAAACGGTAATTTATGGAATTCTTACGTGCATTTTCTACAACAGCCTCGGTCACAGTGACATTACAAAATCACCTCTTAAGCCTTCGTTCAATAAATCGTAGTAATACCATGACAATTTTTGGAATAAATTATTGACTTCAAAATTAGTCGGCGTTAGTGGATTAACCCCGCTGCAAAAAAGTGTAATTTCCAATAACGGTCATTTAGATTTAAATATTCGTGAGCAGATATAGCCTGTAGCCAGGTCTTCGTTCGATATGCGTAAGAACGCCCTCCTACCGTTAAGTCTTTGAAGTCTTTGAAAAAGACTAGCACTCGGGTTAAGCCGTACGTCCCCCCCCCCCCCCAACCACCACCACCACCGATCAGGAGTTCTATGGATGACAAGCCACACACATAAATCAGGAAGATGGTGGTCTTTTAGGGAAAATTGTTAAATTGTCTTAGGTTTCCTTTAAAAATCATTGTGGTTTGCAAGGGAGCCATTCACTATGAGCTAATACAATATCAATTCACATGGCGCAGTTCAACAACTTTCATTCACCAAATACACCCCTTAGTATGAGTTATGATACCCAGAACATAAATGATCAGCTGCTGGTAACATGTGCCCATCCAAGGCTACTGAACTGAGTCCTTGGTAGATAAGCATCCCTTATCTCATAGTGATTTCTGATTCATTATTCAAGTATTTTTTTTCAGTTGGCAAAGATGAGAGGTTGATCAAGGTATCATGCAGACCTAGTTGTGGTTTGTGGTTTCTAACTAATAGTATAGTAGTAACTTGACAACTAACTACACAGACACATGCAGTGTATTCAATTATTGAGGTGCTCAATCAAATGTGCTTATATTTTAAATTATCATTTTAGTGAAGCTCTTTGTGACAGCAACAACCTCGAAAAATGCTGAACTCTATAAATGCAAGTAAAGAACGACATGTAAAGTAAGTCAATCACTTCGTTCAAGTGGTGCGCCTTGGAGTATCTTATCTTTACTTTGAGCCTTCTTGTGTTTGGCCAAGTATAGATTAAGTAAACTTGACCTCAAGCAATTTTGCAGCGTTTTAGTGCGAACATAATTTATCTGTATATATTTTTTACGACAGATATTAATGTTTCATGACCTGAAAATGTAAGCAATAGAACGCGGCATTAACAATTGGAGCAATACATAAAACATGTCTGGTTCCGGTTATTAGCCATGGCAAATTCGCAGCGTATTGTATTTTCTAATACATTGTAACGGCTTGTTTCCTTCATTAAGGCACTAAACGATACTGTCTCTGAAAGATTCATATAATTGAGATCATTAGTAATTTAATTTGTATCTTCATGAAATTGTTCCTTATTAGTGGATAATTGTGCATTTGAATCCATTATAAGTTACAACAAAAAGTGGTTTTGAACTCTTAATTATGAATTCAACTCTCATGTCTGTTATATTATTAGAGCAATGCACTGTGGATTATCCAATCCGTATCGTACTTTCCAGTGTATTGGGATAACGCGGACTTAATGTTCAAAATTTACAGGACTACCGCACGAATTCTATTAATGTGATTTGAGTATTTTTCTTGTCAAATTCGGTTCTACTTGAATTCAGGCATTTTCCATAGTTTCAGCTATGAGTGTACGGCATCAGAGATGTAATGCACTGTGAACTTTCCAAGAGTGATATTAAGTAAGCTAAGGCAATATACTCTTAAAGTAGCGTGCCATTGGCTATACTTTCTATATCTTGTGTTTTCCAGTGGATCGGTTTGTGCCGATTAAGTAAACTTGACCCCAAGCTTTTTGCTACGTTAAGTGAATAAAACTCTTATGTTCTTTCAGAATAAGAGAAAATATATTGCAAATGACATACAAATTCATACAGACACAGACGATATTTTGGCCTAAGCAATTTGCCATTTCCCAATATTTTTTCAAGAAATTTCCGTCTAAGTTATTTTGCAGATGAACTTCAAAAATACGCATGCACGCACAACACATACATACGCAATGAAAGTAATAGTATTAACTTTCTGATGAATTCCTCAAAACATATGACAACAAAAACAGTACTTTTTAAGAAATAATTTCGATATCAGTTTCTGTCACCAGATTACAAAAGTTATCAACTTTATGCGAAATAACACAGAACCCAACAAAAGAGAGTTTGGAGTGATACTGAAAATATTTTTTCAAAAAAAAAATTCTTTTTCTTGTCTGCTGTCCGTGAGGTTAATTTTATATAAAAAGACATACAGGAATGTGCTCCCTAAAATTAAATGTGCTCCTAAAATCAATTAGCAAGTTTTTAAAGGTCCCAGGAAATGCAAATTGAATTGATGTGGTTTGTGTCAAGTCTACAAGGAGGGGCCAGAAAGCATTTGATATTTGGTTGGTGATGACATCATTTGTGATGCTATTGATTTTTCGGAGAGTAATAGAAAATTCAAGGTGACTGGTGTGAATCTGTTCATGACACTGACTGAAAATCAATAGTTTCACTAATGATGTCACTGGTAGTGTATTCTTTTTTCTGACCCTGTTTATTGGAATGGAATGTCCCATAAAGATTTGGAGTAGCTTATCATCTCTTTTCCTGGGACCTTTAACAAAAGATCCTTAGACCTTAGACATGCCACAACTTTTTGAAGAGAAAATAGACCTGGAATTGGTCAAAATGCCTTGGAGTATATATCCAGAGTATAAAACTTTCAGGACCTCACTCGCGCGTCCCGAAAAAAATGTACAGAATAAGGTCTATATTGCAGCTTTTGAAATGGGTACATTCCAACATGACCTTTAAAAATGGTATGGGTATACACTCCACCTGGCATGATATTTTTTGGCAAAGATTTTGAAAGCACACCGCCAGTGTGTTGCCTTGGGTTAACATCCCATTTGGTATTGATTAGAAATCTAAGTTCCTATACCAGGTGAAGGATGTCATATAGTGCCTGGCTAGTACTAAATAAGATTTTTCCTGGTTTTGCCAACAGAAATTGTACAAAACGCACACTTCAGAATTGTTTAGAAATATAAGAAAATGAGTGGATAGGATGTGTTTTTTCTTGTCTCCAAATAATATTTCGTGTCACAGAACTCTCTGCGTCCTGCGGGTGACTTCAAGGGATCAAATATTTCAGCATCATACATTTTCATGACTAGATTCGGAATTAGCGTGAAAATTGCATTCAAATGAGTCCAAACAAGCCTAGTCTTAGGTGTTTTCGTTTGGGATATCATGTGAAAAGCCACAGACTGATATGCTGTAACCTAGATGTGGAATCTACCAGAGTTCAACTTGAAACGGCTAACATGCTGAACCTGTGCAAAGTGGTTCTTAGAAGGAGGTCTTACAAAGAATCATCGAGAATGCCATTGGCGTTTGACATGTTTGAAATAAACATGAGCGTGATTGGACAACCGTTTCTGTATTCCAAATTGTACGACTCTGAAGATAATAGGTAGGACAAGATGCAATGTGCGAGATGTGTACTTGTACGTGGAATTCTTTTGTTTTTGCATTCCACGCGTACAAGTATACGTATCGCGTATGCCACCTAAACCTCGCTAATATCTGTAGTATAGCGATGTCGCTTTTGCTGCAATTACCGTCTAATGGTGTCGACTTTAAAGGTGAGATGTTTGCGCGCTAAACCACTCACTCCCTCTCCAGATTCTGCGAACTACTGACACCTCCCAAGGTATTTCAGCTAAAATTCGAGCAAAACAATTGGATACGTGTCAGCACCCCAAACCCCCGCCCCCACACCACCACCCCCACCCCGAGGCAGGAGGATGGATGTTGGCTGAGCTCCTGACTTAAAGGTTAGCATTCGCCGTTGAAGAACGCTTTGGAAATAAAGAATTCTGACAGCTGGTAATATGAGAAATGCATATTTTATAGTGTCAAAATAAAAATAGAAATATTTTGTAATAGGTTTTATGATTCTTGTGATAAAATAACAACGGTTTTAATGTCGTAAATGTAACTTTTGAGCATTACGTCACTAAATCGAAGCAAATTTGATCAATCTGATTTATAATTGCTGTCGAATTCTAAGTACTTGATATTTTTTGGCAAAAAAGAAGACAAAAGTCAGTTAGGCAAATCTATCAGGATTTTTAATGATTTGATCAAAAAGTAATAAATTTAAAACAATTTAGTAATTTGAGTTCTCTCTGTATAGTTTCATACTTACATACATGCATGCATATCAGCTAACCACTAAACGTCACTAAATCAAAAAAAAATGATTAATCTGGAATTGTCAGTTAGGAAAACCTATCAGTATTTCTAATGATCTGATCAAAGAGTGGGTAATTTAAGACGATTTAGTAATTTAAGTTCTCGATGTATAGTTTCATACTTACATACATGACTTAAATTCCCATGATGCCTCATAAACACTATATCTCTATTATGTCGTGAATGTTATTCAAATACACAACTACATTACCATTGTATTCAGCAATTTTATTAAAAAAAAAAAAAAAAAAAAAAAAAAAAAAAAAAAAAAAAAAAAAAGTCTTAACCAACTTACGGTTTCTGCAATCCATGTGACGAATCAGCCAGGTCTAACATTTTCCAATGAAAACATTAATATCTTGTTTTCTTCTACGCTTTCTCCCTTCAAAGACGTACAGTTCAAGTAATAATTTCCCTCTCTCTGATATTCCGCTCACGTCTTGCTGCTACAATCCCTAGATTTCATTCACAGAGAAATCCCGTGGCTTGTCTATATTAGATTCACACAACATCGATCAGAAAAAGCGTATATATTATTGACAGTGTCGCTCGTTTTAACACCGAATACAACGCCAAATTAATAGCTCTGGCGCACAGAGCAGGTCCGTACTCCAGGTGGAGCTTTGATGAGAAAACGGGTGAGAGATAGATTATAATGAGTTACTATATGAGTAGTAGGTAGTACTAGCTTGATGGTAGGTTGCTTATCAGGTGCCAGAACATGTGTAACGAGCACACGGGAGAGAGCTGGCGGAGAAATTAAAGACAGTCATGGTTAGCAGCGCGCGAGAGAGGGCTGTGTAATCAATATTCCATCAACATAACTGCCCAAGGCGCGGGCATTTCACGTTGCGGCGCACCGAGTTTACCGGGGGGCAAGGGCAAATTAAATAAACTTTAACCGTTGGCATTTGCTGCTTTCAATTGCTCTTCAAACGAAATCACTTGCCAAAGAAGTTCAATCGAGACGCCTATAAATGTCTGGACGTATACAATCACCTTCCCAAAAACAAACGAAACAACAAACACACAAACAAACAAACAAACAAACACAAACAACAAACCCTACATACATACTACCATACATACATACATACATACATACATACATACATACATAACATACAACATACATCATACATACTACATACATACATACATACATACATACATACATCATACAACATACATACGACCAGGCTATAGATAAAATTGATCTTTTATAGTTTGCTTCAGTGGCAAATATTAGGTTTCTCCTCCAGTATTGAAAAAATGGCGGTTAAGCAAATCAATAAGCCACATTGCAATTATACAGTTGGCGATAGCTGCATCTGCCTATTTGCCAGTTTATGTTATGGAACCCGCCCTTGCCGAAGGTAACGGATCACATTTTGGGACATATTCATCATCAAAGAAGGAGTGTTGTGTTACTACCTTAGTGTCTCCTTTGCAACCCGTGCATATATCGTCCGGCAGGCGAGGGGAACGCCCTTAACTGGTTTAGGTCGTATTTTTTCAGTGAGAACTACGAGAATGTTGATTAACGTAACGTGCATTTACTCTCATTCTTATAGTAGGGCGTTCAAAATCAGGGGTCTCCGTGACCATGATGGCAAAGGTTCTGTTTGACGATGGATTTGGTAACTTTGTGGGATTTAACAAAATGAGCCTTCCTGATGCCCCTCCCAAAAGTGGGGGGAACTCCAGGAGAGTGAAATTCCAAAATGGCAGCCGGTGGCCATCGTGGAAATTGAAAATTGTTATCTCTTTAACAAAGCACATACAAACAGGAAAAGTGTCTTTTAGGACTATTTTATGATCAGAGGTCCATTGTGAAGTTCTTTTTTCACATTTGGAGTTCCTCTTTACTGTGAAATCCAAGATGGGCCGCCATGGCTAATGGTAAATATAACACCAATATTTTTACATAGTCCAAGTCATTTCACCTTTGAAGAGATGGTTAATTTTAACGTGACCATAAATCCATTCCAGATGGTAGGTTGGTAACCTAGATGTCACATCGCTATGTAGAAATATCCAAAATGCTGTTTGGCTGCTCCGTCGGCCATCTTGGAAATTTACCTAAATTGTTGGTATCTCTTGCTTACATTCCCTACACATAAATAAGTGTCCTTTTTTTTGACTATTTGATGATCAGAAGTCCATTGCTGATGTTAGTTTCGCATTAGGAGGTCATCTTCTGTGAAATCCAAGATGGCATAGCCACTGCTATATGTACTATTTACAAATGTTTTATAATAGTCCAAGCCAGTTCACCTTTGAAGATGGTAATGTATTGTTTATTACTGTTTAAGTGTTTTACGTGAACAGGAAATTCCATTCCAGGGTGTAGTTGTGTTAACTGGAGGTCGCATCTCTAGGTTAAAATCCAAAATGGCTGCCGGTGCAAATCTTGGAAATTCCCAAATTATGAATCTCTTCAACAAAGTAAACTTACAAGCATGGAATAAAGGTTTTTTTTTACTATGCCCATGGGTTTCCGTTCTCCAACTATGAGTACCCCACGTACTACTAACTCAATAAGCGATATTTCCTACATAATAGATCCTTTTTATACAATTACACACACGTGCTTTGATACATTTGTTTCCAACTTGACTGCATGACATGTGCCATAGATATCCGAGTTGTTTGGCAAACGGAGCGCTGAGTCATTTGAATACCTTTACTTTATAACATATTCCAAGCCAGTTCAGCTGTTTGCAATCTTATTGTATTGTTTTTGAGTAATTATTTGCAGAATTTCATACAGTGTTATTTGTTAATCTTTAAAAACCCAACATCACTATAAACAATCCAATGGCCACTGGCGGCCAACCCCCCCCCCCCCCCCCTTTGAAATCACAATTGCAGGCTGGAGTACAAATAACTCATACATTTATAATTTTGTTTTGACTAATTTGATGATCAGGAGTTCATCTCAACATTGTATTCATTTTTGTTTCACATCTTCAATGTGAATCCAAAATACCAGAGAATGATTTTCATTCAGAATGCCCACCATGCATTGCATGATTTGCATTTAAAAACCCAGTAAGTAACCGTCACGTGCACGGTACATAGATTCTTGCTGTATAATTTGAATAAATGAAGGATATTTGATTGTTACATCAGTAGATAAAAAGGGAACAAACCAGTTGATGAGGGCCCATTAATTAATGTTTATCAAGGTGTCTGTTATCACCAATTTTCTTTCATTTTGTTAGCACATGTGTCCAGTGGAAAAGTGCAGGACTCGTGATGAATAGAAACCGTTAAAATCGTGAGGTCGAGCCCCCGCCGAGGCCAACGTGTTTTGTGTCTTGGGCAAAGGATACCCTTAGTCTCAATGATGGGCTTCGTTCACCCAAGCGAAAATGTGGGAGCTGTTATGGCTGTATTGGTGATATTACAATCCAATGATGATTGTTTGTCCGCGAGGGTCACTTTGGACGGATACGTGCACGTTATAAATGGACAATATTATATTATAATTATTATTGTTATTGTATATAATTGAGATGACTATTAGCAGAGTACGGCCGATTTTAACAGTTCTGGTGAATCCCAGATGGTCCACCATTACTATTTTGAGTATCTGATGGAAATTTCCACTTTCCAAGTAGTTACCCTACAAAGAGGTTTACACCTCACTTCAGTTCAGCAAGTTCCACCGATGTACCGAATCCACCGTCTGTTTCGGCAGGATGAGTCATCATCAAATCGAGTCAATTCCGCTGGTACCAGAATGCAAGTGTGGCAGCTGAGCTAAAACTGGTGATAATGTAGTTGCCATGCTTGCAGAGTAGATGAATGTTCCTTTTATTTCAAAATGCCTTTGAATTATATCAGGTTGTTGATCAAAGCAGGTGGTATGTGTTACTATAGCATCGGTGGAAGCCAAATGGCATTTCCTTTTGAGATTTACACTTCAGAACTTGGAGCCCCGCCTGGGCTTTTTTTGTTGCCATGGATGTACTTGAACAGCACATGGCCTTTCATGTTTTGAGAGGACCTCAGCCGAGTTAAGGCTTTCTGCGCATGCTGAAGAAGTTGGCTGGCTTCTGGGTTTGCTACAATGTCGACAACGGACAGAGGATTTCGAATAAGATGATTCGTGATTGTTTCGGCTTCTGAGTGTCTGAATGGGAATGCATTCAGGACCTCCCTGACAGTATATTGCTGCAACTTGTTTCTACAGAGTATAAAACCTTCTCTCGACTGTCACACCAAGCTTTGCAATGCATTTTTCATAAGTTTAAAGTAGGATTTATTTCACTGAGGGTGAGCAGAGACTAAAAAAAATCCGGTGATGGGAAAGGTTTATCCTTGTTCATAAATACTTGGAACTAGTTGCGGTTGCGATTGAGACAGCAATTTACTGGCTGGTGGGGTCCGGCCTGGATGCATTCCAGTTGAGACATTCAGACACCGATAACAATCCTTGTATTAACTTATGGAATAGCGCACTTTGGAAAAAGGTTATTGGAACCCCATGGTCATTGACTGTCAGGACACCGATGTCTTTGTTCCAGCCAGCATATGTCTCCCATCATGTTCCGGGGTTGTGCATTATGGATAAAGCAAAAGATCGCTCCTCATGCTTTTGTGATGAAAACATTGCGATTTCACCATTCATCTGCATGTCTTTAGGCTGTTGTGCCAGTAACTGTTTTTATGAAATAGTGTAAGAGGTCTGTACAACATGGACTAAGCACACCCAGAAGTAAACCACTTCTCATGCACTGCAGAAAAAAGCCTTCCACTCAGTATGCTGCTGTCCTCTCAGATCTGATAAGCCTTTGTTCGCGAAGTACTTATGGCACAAAAAAGCCGTCAGGCTCCATCCCTGCATAATTTCATTTTATATTGCAGTGGAATTGACTCCTGCAAACAGATTGTGACTCAGATACATTGGTAAACACTTCTGAATTCAAAAGTAACGAAAAAATCTGTATGGTAAATCTGCTTTGGAAAATGGCAAAATTTCCATAATTCAAATGTATATTGCGGCCATTTCCGGTATTTCACACATTGAAGATGCATGCCCA
The DNA here is from genome assembly GCA_023653785.1 of Ophioderma brevispina. NCBI lineage: Eukaryota > Metazoa > Echinodermata > Ophiuroidea > Amphilepidida > Ophiodermatidae > Ophioderma > Ophioderma brevispina. Next base: position 123,341 of record JAMKCH010000968.1, on the reverse strand, counting down.
CAAACAAGGTGAATAAAAAATGTTGAAATAATTTCCTGATCATCAAATTAGTAAAAAACACACTTTTAAATATTTAAGTTATGTTACTTTATAGATATATTCCAAATGGCTGCTTTTCCAGTAACCATTGTTGATTTTTAGAGTAAAGGTAACATTCAATCTAACATCATACACTTGAACACTTCGAATCGTTTCTGTCACAATTACCTCAAAAACAAACTTACACCTGGACTGGATATCTGGTCACGTAAACAAAAACAATACATTTAACCTTTTAAAATTGACTGCTGGACTATATATATTTGCATATATTTAATCTATAGCCAGCCAGCAGCCATCTTGGATTTCACAGTAAAGATGATCGCCTACTGCAAACTAACATCAGAAATGGACTTCTGATCATCAAATTAGTCAAAGAGACAATTATTCTCGTGTTTGTCAGCTACTCTTTGTTCAGATATACACAGTTGGATGCGCCAGCAACCATTTTGGATTTCTACATATCGATGTGACCTCTAGGTTAAAACACTCTGGATTGATGGACTTCTGGTCATGTTAACAATTAGAACAATACACTAATAACCGTCTTAAAAGATGAGAAGTGGCTTGGACTTGATTTAACCAAACAATTGTATAATTAGGCCTATTTCCATAGCCAAGGGCACCATCTGCGGATTTTAAACAGTAAAGATGACCTCCTACTGAAAACTAACTAAGAAATGGCCTTCTGATCATCAAATTAATCAACAAAAGGACATTATTCCATGTTTGTAATTCCTCTTGTTCAGATATACACAATTTGGTACTTTCCAAGATGGCCGCCGCAGCATTTTTGCTTTCTACATCGCGATGTACATCTAGGTTAACAAACTACATCTGAAATGGATTTCTGGTCACGTTAACAATACATTACCATCTCAAAGGTGTAGTGGCTTGGACTATGTAAAATCTGTATATGATTTAACAAAGCCAGTGTCGGTCATCTTGGATTTCACATGAGATTACCTCCAAATGAAAAAATACTTCAGAAATGGACTTCTGGTCATCAAATTAGTCATAAAAACCTTATATTCCATGTTTATAAGTTACTTTGTTCAAGAGATCCACAATTTTCTAAATTTCCAAGAGGGCCGCTGGCAGTCATTTTGGATTTTCCACTCTCCTGGAGTTAATCCATTTTCCTCTCTCCTCCCCACACTTTTGGGAGGGGCATAATGAGCTTAATTTGTTTTAAATACCCCAAAGTACCAAAATCCATCGTCAAACGAATTTGCTCTCCATGTCACGGGACCCCTGCTTTTGACCCTACTATTATGATATAGAATATGGACTAGGCCTCAGGAGTCGATCAATGGCTCTATAGCATTCAACATTTACAGCATCCCAATTGGTCGAATCATCAAACACTTCACACCGTTCAAAATCATCACTATATGGTGATTCCATGCAAAATGTATACCAGCTTTCACATTATGGTGATTCCATCAAAATTTATACTAGCTTTCCGCCACAAATTAGCTCCGGGTTTCTGAAAGTCTATGTATAATCCATTGGTCACTGATTTTGGGGAAAAGAATTAAGGTGACAGTTTCTCACTTTCAGAAAATTGGCAGTTTTATTTGGGGGAACATACGTTATATGATTTTTACTTATTATTTTGAGGAAGTTACACTTGGTTTTTGCCCTCCTCCCCTTATGGGAAACGACAACACAGTTCATAGGACATGCCCCATATACTCTATGAGCAATTAGTATCACTTGTTCTCTACTATCCAAATTCAAAATTTTTTAAATCAGCTATTTGTTCGTTATGCTTCCATTTAGGCAGAGTGTGTTTGGAATCAAATCCCATGATCCATTGTGCAAGTGATTCTATACTGTTACTGTTTACTAAAAAACACATGTCAGTCCTTAGAATAAAAAGTGTTCCAAAAGGTTTTAAAATACCACAAGACATTTCATAATCATTGCTAACAATTCCCTAAGTACTAACACACTATGGCCTAAAATTAGCATTAAAGTCTGGGTTAGGAATAGGAGTTTTATGGATCACATGACTCTATTGAGGTGAAATTTCCCAAATCTAGTGCATTGTGGGATTGACTAAAACACCATCTGCATGTGAGGGAAAACAATTGTACCAAAATCGGGCCAAGATCAGATCATCTACCTTTAAAACCCATCTTTGCCCTAAATACTTTGCTTGGTTTGGTCATTGTTATGCACTATGGTCTCTATGAAAAGCTTTTGTCATTTTTATGCGTTATGATCTCTTGAAATGGCGCTTTATATGAATTTGTTATGTATGTATGTTATTGAGATGAATGTCTATCGTGGTATTAAACTACAACCCAGTTTTTATTTTAGTGCAATGAAAAAGAGTGAATATTTCATGTTTCAAAATTAACAAAAGTAGTCAAAATTCCCCTCATTCAATAGACCTCAAGTGTTATTGTAATAAATTATTAAATGTCGGGTATCAGTGATGTGTTTAAAACATTGAAACAGAAGCAAACTGAAGTATCTGTAAAACGTTTGCTTGATTTATACGATTAAGTTTTTAGTTGAGTTTCTAAATTTTAACATTTTATAACTTTTTTTGTCAGAACCGAGATTGGTTATAGCATTTGGTCAAACGTTTATTTATAATATGCTTTCGTTTGTTTTTGTTTTTTTGTTTTTTTTTTTGATTGGGTAATATCTTATGAATGTTATTTTATGGTTCGTTGAATTGATCATATCTTGTTAAAGGTGCAACGAGAGATTTTGAGGCACCCAAATATTGTGTAACAATAGTAATTTCTTAAAAGAGAGAAGAAGGGTGATTTTGATTTGCTTATATTTCAATATAAAACATAGGCTGAATTTCGTATTTGCTCCTATACAAAATTAGCAATTTCACAATTTTTGTACCAAAGAAACATTTCTCAGCTTAATCCTTTCAGATGGGGATATTTTTGATGGAAAGCTTTACATCAGAGCAAAAATCAGTACTTTTTTTTTTTTTTAGGGACACCTGATTATGTGAAATCTCTTGTTGCAAACGCTATGTAACGAAACTCCACGCATAAATTCAACATCGTCGTGCAAGTGTAATAAAGTCGTAACTGACATTTTGGGTAAAATTGAGTTTTTGCTTGATTTTGTAATACAGGTAAAACGCACAATTCAAGCTATAGTTCCAGGCTCAAACAAAGTAAAACATTTTCACGTAAGGAAGAAGACAGTCGACATTAAAAACAACAATAGAAAAGAAATGAAATTTGAAAACAAATATGGCTTTTCTTTTTCTGCAAAATAACATATAAGCAGATACCACACGACGATTTATTCCCTTAATTAGTCAATTAAAATTCACTGAATGAAAAACTAACAAAACGTATAGTTTAATTAATCCGGCTCTACATCTGTCAATTATTATTTTAAGTAACCACCTCTTAGAGTGAACATCATCTCATATCTACCTCTATCTAGTATCATTTTAATTCACTCTACACACTGTTACGTCGTATCACTGTCTGTGTCGGGCAGGTTAGATTTCAACTAGATTCACGTTTAACCACTAGTCCGCGACATCTGAAGAAATGGGTCGTGTGATCTCTAGCGACTTGTGTTGTTATGCTAACCTTGTGTGCATACAACCAGCGAAAAGCGGTATTGTTATAGGGCAAATGCATATTATATGCGGCATTAACATCCTCTATCTTGTATATAGCTTCACGCACACATACGCGCGCGTCGTGTTAAGACACTGCTCGATTGGCTCACGAGACATAACAATTGCTAATTTCGATACAAATTATTGGGAAAACACAATGCTAAATAAGATGAGCACAAAGATGATCATTGCAAACACTACAACAAGAATAATAATAGATAATTCCATTAAAAAATATCGTGGCAACGCCACCAATCAAGTCAAAGACCTATTTAGGGAAGTTCTGGTCAAATTCTCAAACGCACACAGAGCCATACGAAGGATTTATTTAGGGAGGTGTGGGGCTTCGAAAAAGTGGACTTTTGCAAAAGTGGACATAGTCCACCACAACCCCCCCCCCCCAAAAAAAAATAAATGAACATCTCATCACCAAAAAATGGACATTCTTGTCAAATTTTCTCTAATTTTTAGACCTTATTTACAAAAAAAACACCAACAAGTGGACCTTTTGCCTCTTTTGTGGATTTTGGGTGGTGCAACCGCAGCACAAATAAAACCAAACTAAATCAATCTCTCTCAAGCTTACCAAAACCAAAATGAAAACATGATAAAGAAATTCAACTCACTGCTGAATTTGACATCGAGAGTGTTAGGTACACAGGAACGATATAGGTGGCTTTGATTGAGGATTTGGTATACGATGTTTTTGTTAAGAAGAGAATTAGATCCTTTAGGATTATTATTGAGCTCCAAAATATTTTAGTGATAACTAGAAAACAAACAAAAACAACAACAGCAAACGCAAAATAAAACCATTGTACAAGATAACAGGAGAGATTATGCAGAGAGATTAAACAAAGTAGTGCATCTCAGTCAAAATAAATCAAGATGACCCAGTTGAAAATAAAAGAAAATAAAGTCCATTGCTGGAGGATACAAGATCTGATAGATCTACAAATCAGGACGTTACACTTCAGAAAATTAGGTCCATCAAAAAATATGCCGCAAACCATAACACGTGTTACTACAGAGACAAGACTGGTATAATTGTAAGAAAGTATCAACCTGTCACAGGGGTTCGGAAACAAGTGAAAGATCTGTGCGGAGAGCATATTATAGAGATAGCACACGATACGACATGTCATCTAGAGATTCACAGACAAAAATTTAGACGTACACAATGTCAATTCGTGACAAAGGGGGAAAATCCAAAAACAGTTCGGAAATCCCTATCAATTATTGATATTCGAATCAAAAGGGTAGACTAGTAGAGGCGTAATATGACACATGCCCTATGCAACCTTGAAAAAATTCTAATAAAATGACTCTTTGTATCTTCTGGTAGGCCTATATATGAATAATTACCAAAAAATTTGTCCCGCCTTCTAGTTGCTGCGTTGGTCAGATATTCAAGGTCAAAGGTCAACGACCTTTATACGGCCTATGATGGATTATAACTGCCCATCCAATTTGCCTAGAAGCAAAAAAGATGGTGTCTATACCCATGTTTTGGGGTCAATAAACACAATAAAACAGTCTTGAGGCTTACAAATGAAGTCATCATTATCTTTCAGCATAGAAGGCACATTTTCCACGTTTTCTCAACCTAAATTAGCCAATTCGTCAGTCTGTACAAGTATCAAATAAACCAAAATATTGACCATAATATGCCGCAGACCATGGCGCGTGTTACTACAGGGACAAGACTTGGATAATTGTAAGAAACTATCAACCTGTCACAGGGGTTCGGAAACAAGTGAAAGATCTGTGCGGAGAGCATAATATAGAGATAGCACATGATACGACATGTCATCTAGAGATTCACAGACAAAAATATAGACGTACACAATGTCAATTCATGACAGAAGGGGGAAAATCCAAAAACAGTTAGGAAATCCCTATCAATTATTGATATTCGAATCAAAAGGGGAGTCATAGATATCAAGGGACACACTGAGAGTCACTGAGGAAGAAAATAGGTACATACAAAAGTTCTATGGGATTCAGCAACTAGGTATTCCGAGATTGTTTCAATGCCAGATCAAAAGACAGAAACTGTGACTCAGGCCATGATAACAGTTTTTCTCTGAGACAGTATGGCCAAGTGAGATCATTCATGATCAAGGTTCACAGTTCATGACAAAGGTCATGAAAAAATATGTATCAAAATGTAAGGAATATTACAGATACGCAAATGGTCTGTGCACATGAAGATGTTTTTCTATAGTTTGAAGGGTGCTGAATTTTTGGGTCCAACCTCTGGGAAATGTGGGGAACTTTGTAAAATAAGGGGGTAAAATTAGTACAGGGGTAAATTTGAAATCAGGTCCAAGTGTGTTTCAATGTGCACCAATGTATTTGTCTCATTATAAGGATTTAAAAAGGTATAGTTTGTCTAGGTTCTGACCTTTAGTTAAACAGGTACAGTTCTTACAATGTTCAAGGTCACCCTAGGGGTAAACCTTACACAGTGCTCCGATTTTGTTGAAACTGGTGTCAAATTGTTCGTCTTGGCTTATTTTACAACATTTGGCATTTGGTTTCGTAATAAGTGGGCAAAAATGTAACAATGGTCTACATATTCTATAGGGGTCTCCAAAACTTGACCTCAATTGTATACAGCGCTGTCACCCAAAGAATTAAAATGCATTTCCTGCTTCAGTATGACCAGAGCAATAATTTGACACCAGTTTCAACAAAATCTGAGCATTGGATATTTTGCCCCAGGATGACCTTGAACCTTATCAGGGCTGTAGCCTTGTAACTAAAGGTCCGAACCTACAAACTATACCTTTTATTAATCCTTATAATCAGACAAATACATTGATGTACATTTAAACACAATTTGACTTGATTTCAAATTTACCCCGTACTAATTTCATACCCTTATTATACAAAGTTCCCCATATTTCCCAGAGATTTCCTTCACACTATAGAAAAACACCTTCAAACCTTCTTCCTCAAACTTCTAGAATGAGATTCTCATTTATAACCCTACGAATATGCTTCACTTCACTTCACATTGTAGTTGCCAAACCAAATGGAAACATACGCCTCTGTACAGTCTACAGTCTTTGAACAAAATTACAGTTTTGATCCACTTTGAAACTCCACGAATTGAGCGAATTCTTGATGTTGCTATTGGGAAATTCGTAACAAGCAATAAGCCTGATTTTTATCAGGTACCACTTGATCCCCAGGCAAGAGCAAGATCAGCAACTTTTATTGCACCTTCCGATGCACAGTATGGCTATAATGTAATGCCTTTTGGAATGATAAATTCTAAGTGTAACATTTCAGAGGATAGTGAATCAAGTATTGAAAGGTTACAAACTGTTCTTTAGACAGTACGTAGACTATGTTTTCTGACACGTGGGAAGACCATTTGGTTGCGGTTATTGACCGAATTTCAAGATGCTGGGTTAGCCATTAAGCTACCTAAGCCAAAATTTGCAAAATTAAGTATCCTGCAGATCATACCCTAGAAAATAGTAAGACAAAGTCAATGATATAAAACATAAAATTGAATTAGTCAAACAGTTTGCTCAACTACGAAGATGTCAGATCATTACCACTAACGGGTTATAAGGAAATCTATTCTACGTTGTGCTGAAATTACAAGATCAATGGTAAATCTAACAAAGAAAAGATCCCTAACTAATACACTGCGCTGAACCATGCAAGCAAGCATTTAACAGGTAGAAAGACCACTTCAGCTGTAAAATCAATTAAGGGCAGATCAGATTTCGGAACCACTCTTGTTATTAGACCAGATTGGTGCAGCTCTGCGACAGTTAGATAGTGATATAAAGAAACACTATTTTGTATCTAGAAGAAAAAACGATGCCTAATAGTTGAAATTATTTCAAGTACCTGAGCAAGAACGCCTAGCCAGAGTATGGTCCATTACAAGTTGAGTATATTTTTGAGGTCACAAATTTCACTCCCACGCAGGAATCTCAAATGGTGAAAATACCAGAAAAACAAAAACAGCAGACCGATAGAAGTCTTTGGACACTGTACCACTTTTTTCAACTTTAAGATCCAATATATACAAAGTGTCACAAACAGATATGCCACCATTCGGTCAGGAGACGGTGGCCAGAGGATGAAAAGAATTATGTCTAGATCCAGTGCAATATGACGTCACACCTGGCTATTAAGATAAAATCTTCTTGCCCTACGGCTAAAAAAACTACTAGATCATCTGTACAATTTGAGCATCTCTGGAATTCGAAACAGGTGAATGTATTGTAGTCATTGTTATGGTTCTCTTGCCCTACGGCCACGGCTCCCTATAGCATAGTGTCTATTGGAAATTATGTGTTGTTGTAACAAGAAGCGCAATTAGTATTTCCCATTTATTGTAAAGAGAAATAGTATAGCACAAACGATATCCAAGAATCATTGGTAAAGTAAGAAAAGTACACTTCAAAATATTAGTAAAAATTGATCACATTTACTCCAAAAACTTTCAAAGTGAATGTTTATATTTAGTCAATATCAACTTATTCTTGATCAGGCTTTTCAAATTTATGTAGTTAGAATTACTTCCTGCGTCAAAAGTAAAAATATTAGAAATTATGAAGGTTTTTAAATATGTAAATGCCATATTCTATTGTGTGTACACTTTACGGTAGTAAGAATGTACAATAAGATATGAATATGATATGTTGAATACTACACACACTGGCCAAAAGAATTGCAACATTCAGAAAACGAAATTCATAATCACCAATTGATGTCAAATTAGACCATGGATTCTTGACCACTCAATACGTATTTAAATTCCAAAGTTGTGTTTTTCATACAGATGTTATTCCCAAAATTCCAAGAGGGTGAACAAACGTTTGATTTGATTGTCACGTTCCCTAAATATGGCGGATAAAAGGAACAGCAAACGATAACTTGTCGATTGCACTCCAGAAGGAATACAGACACAGACACAAAAGATATGGCTTCAAAACAGCCACTTAATGGATTGTACGGGTTCATTAGGGTTTACTTTAAATGTTTATGGTAGAAAATCATGGTGGTTGTGTGGACCGGAAACGAGATAAAGTCAATGGAAGACAGTGGTCTTCGAAAAAATCGAGAAATTCAGAGACACCCTAAATGCAATTCGAATGATAAATCACGTGGTTTACGTAAATCATGTCTAACTACGCGTTCACATTGCATGACAAACAACACAATGCCAACGGTGCGATTAAAAAGTTGTTTTCAAGTTATCACGTGACCTCTTTCTTGCCATTAAATTTCCCGAGTCCAACGGTGATGAACGTGCTCCCATCTTTTATTGACATTATCTCATTTCCGGTGTAGAAGTAACCATTGTCCGGCGTACTCATAGTCCGGGAACAATGGTGAACAATAGGGCAACCGATTCAGTTGACTCTTTACGCAACATTAGTTTCATGCTTTATTCCGTTATTGTCTATGGAGCCCCGGACTATGACTCCCACCGGACTATATCTGCTTTCACACCGGTCCATACAACCATACCAATTTTCGCCCTAAACATTTAATGTAGACCCTGACAAACTCGTAAAGTTCATTAAGCGACTATTTGGCAGCCATTTTGACGTTCCTTTGCCTCTATTCCTTCTGGAATACAATCGGCAAGTTATCATTAGCCAGCTCCTTTAACCCGCCATATTTAGGGATCATGATAATCAAATTAAACGTTTGTCGCACTACTTGATTCTTGGAAACAGCATCTGTTTGAAATCACTACTTTGACAATAATTACGTAATGCGTAGTCAAGAACTCCTGTTACAACATTAAATCAATTTCTGAATATAAATTACTTTTCTGCATGTTGCAATACTTTTGGCCAGTGTGTGTAGTTACATCATGTTACATCATATTGTATACGGTTGGGTACTAACTTCGCTCCTTAAGACAGAACGAGAATAGAGGTCTTTCACCTCACTCATGCATAACCTATAACAAAAGGTGTTTATTCCCATAGTATTCCTCATTCAGATCAATTTAATACCCGACCTCAAAGTACTTATGTGCTATTCAAAGTGTGACCTATACTTTTATGCATACATATCCAACATGAATGTAGTTCTTTGATTTAGAAAGTCTCCAGACTGCCATTCCCGGCAAGATGGCCGCTAATCCGAAAGGTGGAAGACCTCTATGGATAAGAATGTAAAATCTGTTAATATTGTATAAGCTTAAATTTGGTAAACAACAGTGCATTCAAAGCAAATTACAATGCTACCATTCCTGAAGTCTCTTATGCACAAAACAATCACACTATGATGTTCAAATACAGTACAAAGTGACTAAAAATGGTCTATGGTTGCGTCTGCCATTTTGTCTCTTTCAACAACATTTTTGGTATCAACCGAATGCTTAATTTTATTAATTTTAAATTGCTGCAAAGATCAATCACATCAGTTAGGTACAGGCCGAGCTACATACAGTTTACAGTCTTTTGAATCATGTAAATCAATGTCCATAAGGCTATTTACGGAATGCCGAATAAAAATTTGGCGGTGTTTAATCCCATAAAATGCAGTCACAATTATCGTGGATGACATTTCCCTCTTCTACGTCCTGATCACTCATAAAAAAAATCCGCAAAATAAAGTAACTTGTATCATTTTCTGGAAGAGTTCAATAAACGCATACCACATAAAGAAACAAACATACCACACCACATAAAGAAACAAACATATATACCACATAAGACAATTTTGGCCAAGTATTGTCTTTATTGTAGGCCAAAGCACCTATTGCAATGCACGACAGTCAGCGAAGCAAATCATTGCCCAAAGTGATCAGAGGAAATCCTTATGTTGTATCCTAATGGTGTAAAAGCAGCAACAAGACTTATTTAAAAGTTTTTAACATGTGGCAAAACCGTGCATAGATCAAAAGTTTAATGACCTTTATCACATTTCACCCATATATCGGTAACTAAACATCACAAATTGCCAAACTACATATTTTCTGATTCCTTATGAGGAGACAAATCATTTGAGATACCTTTCAACTAAATCGAACCACTTTTTATAACTGATCTCTTTAAATTGAAGATGGCCGTAAAACGGACTCCGTGGGACAATATTTTATTTTGGTAACATTAAAATTCTTTAAGGAGATGTCATAGAAAATCATGTAAGAATTTAGTTTTAAGGGGAGTGCATGGGAACCCATGAAATCTGCTAGACTAAATTTGCTCTCAAATGATAGTCTATGATCTTAGAAGAATACAGATAATCTTTTATGCACAAAATATCAAAACATATAGGAGCCTTAGTATGAGGCTAAAGACATCGATCGATTTTAGTCTAATTTGTGGGCCTGGTGTAACTTTAATCAACAAATATGTTTATTATATATCACAGACTCGTACTCAATGCCACAAAAGTCACAGACCGGACAAACAGGGTGGGTGAAGGAATCAACTCCGACGTGTGTTTTCTTATGTTTAAGACCATAATCCACTGTCTACTAAATATAACCACTCCGGAGTGGTTTTAATATAAAATAATTCTGTTTACCCATAAAGGCGATGATTTGGGCTTAATAAAGTTTAAAAGCTTTCCAACCATGCAAAAATATTGGGGGCGCACTATTTTCCAAATCTGCCTGTGTCTCCCACAGCAGCCGACAATATCCCGCTGAGCTATTGTTATGAGTGTCATTGTTCAAATAAGAGTCTCTTCAACAGACTTTAGTAGGCGTCTGTGGAAATTTGATATTCGGGTTTAATTATAAGGTTTTAAAACAAAAAATATGTGACCGGGTAGAAGTTTTTCTGTTGCACGGTTTCAGGTGGTATAAAAGGAACCATTTTAGACAAAAAAATTCCTACACGGTCTTCGATTTTTCTTGGGAAATGCGAAGTAAATGTCTGTATTTTCAAATGGCAGCAGTGCGTGACCTGATGTTGGTGTAATGCATGCACAGCGGGATGCTGTTGGATGCTGTGTGTGTCTCCTTAATGAGTTCCATGAGTTCCATTGGCGTGAGGGTTCAACCCTTGGCCTTGTGGAGACTAGATCTTTGTTGCCATTACAAAATATATTGTGCCCACTGCACAGAGTGAGCTTGTTGGAAACTGATGATTTCAATTCTTACATAATGATCTGTTCCTGACGTCAAAGTACTCATAATCCGCTTTGCGCTAATCTCTTCTACAAGGTTGGATGGCCAAATAAAAACTTAGTTGCGTTGTGGGTTTTGAGAATGTATTGTTTCTCCTATGCTGTGGTAAGGAAAAATATTTTGCAGAGTAAAAGGTAGTGTTGTGTTCATATATATAACAACGTTTAATTAAATTCATTGCTAATATTTTTATCCTGATACTTCAATTGAAACACCTGGTTGGAGAAGGATCTGTTGGTCTTGTATTTGTCAGATATAAAAACAATTCGACAAACTCCAAATTGCTTCCGATATCGATATTCAACCCTGCATCTTCCAATCGAAGCGCCCATGAAAAAAAAAAAACATGTCGTCCAGGATCAGTTATATACGCTTTAAGAGATGCGCAGACGCATGTCTATCACTTTTTGTGATATGGATCAATATTTAAATTGGCAAATATTTAATATCTAAAAAAGACAAGGCAATACCGTACAAACCCTTTATAGTTAAGAACATAAACTGGTTTAAACTAAAGCTAAATTCTTCTTGACTCATTAGATACGTAATTAGACACGTCTTCTCCACTGTTTAATTCCGCACGGGCTACCCATGAACTCATTCATGAATGATTTAAGTGCAATCAAGATATATAGAGTTGAAGCCTTAATATAGAACGACAATTTACTAATATATCTCTAATTTAAGTCTAATTGCCAAGAACCATATTTAGACTCGTCAGTCAAAGAAGATGAGATGACGATACTTCTCGACCAATTCTGAATCCTGATTGTCTATCAATTAGAACGGGTCATATTTAGCGTGAAGGTATATATACCTCAGGGCGAATTGTTCAGAAGGTAATCCCACGCTAGTGTAATCGTGGTCCGATTGACAGATCATTTATGACGCAATATTAGTCTCCTAATATTAGTCTCCTGGACTCGCACAGTTGCACTCTGGTGTGCTGCTTTTTGTCTTACAGTTAATAAGCGCGAAAGCAGGCGATACTTGTGGTTCGAGAACCGCCTTGTTTAATGATAGTGGCCACAGCGGGCTGTGACCACCAGCACCTTTTACTCTGTATATGATGTGTACTTTTTAAAATTGTGTTCAACTAGTTATTTGCTTACTTTAATAATTATGTGTTTGTAATTTTAAGCTTTTAATCATTAGTGTATATTATTTGTATTTTATGATGGCCGCTGGGCACCATGGGAGAACAATGTTTGTCATTGAATGGTCTCCCCAGGATGTAAATAAAAACGAATAATCCTTTCTTCGACTAAAAATTATGGAAAAGAATGGAGTACAACCTATACAGGTTTTTCGTCATTGTTTTTTTCATTGAGCGTTATTAGCTCCATCTTGGAAAACCTTTAGGCGGGTAATTTTAAGTGCATTTCGTGGTCTTTTTGGTTCCTCAAAAAACGTCTCAAATTTCAGCTCATTCTGATGATGCTGATAAGCAAATGTGTCGATACGATCCACCCAGGCCAAAGGGACAATTTAAGAAATTAAAGCAATAACAGCGCATTCACTTTTGAAGAGTGTCCAATTTTCATTAAAAAAATGAGATTTTTGCACATTTACATTTGTAATTGGCTAGTAAAATATACATGTGAATGGTAAAGCTCGAACAGGTCTATGTATCGCGAAAGAAGAAATTTTGTAATTAGGTAATTAAAAGGTAATAAATAAAATAGAAAGGTCCTTCCAATATGATATAGCCAGGAAACAGCGCCATCTACGCTCATCCATTAGTTGTTCCGATAGTTCAGGGTATTCAAGTTAGAGATCATTTTCGTGTGGTGGCAGTATTTTACTCATTGTGCGGGAGGAGTGGAGAAACACCACGGCAAAAATGGGCACTCCGCATACGAAGTTGCTCGGCACGACACTTTACTTTTACTTACGCGAAAATAGGAGTTATCTGATGGATATGTGTAAACGAGCATGCTAAAACCAGCAATGCTTGATATTAAATATAAAATGTTAATTTTTCAAACAAATTAAATGGTACATACAGGCCAGTAGCCAGGAATTTATTTGGGGGTAGGGAATTTCCATAAGTGGACCTTTCAAGCGCGATGCGCGAGAACTAACGGGTGTGGTGCAGGAGCCTCGCCTTAGAGCCCCTCTAGGGTTCCAGGAGCAAGCCCAGGTGTTGGAGGTCCAGGGGGAGAAGCCCCCCGAAGAAGCGCTGCGTTTTTTGAATCACTTTGAACCTTAAATTTTGTGGAATAAAAACCCATTACTTTTCTGGAAATTTTATATCTATTAGAAGTTGAAACCTCGCAATTTAAATTGCCTCAGACCGTCGTTTGGGGCAAAAAAGGGCAAACTTCAAGCAATGATAAAGCTGACCCTTTTTTGCAGATTGGCTGTTTTTTGGGGGGTGCGTCGCACCCCCCGCAACTCCCCCGGCTACACCCTGGGTACATATTTGGATACGTAGGGCTGAAACCTGACTAGGAGGATATTAAATCTAAACGTTTTAGGTAAGTTGTAGGGATATAGACTATGGGGCGTAGCCCAATAACAAGCTGCATAACCAACCGTAGTCCCTTGAACGGATAGACAAAACCCGTGTAAAATTATTGATAAATTAATAACAATGACATAACCGTCCGTTTTGCCCCAATAAACTTTGCATCTTCTTTTCTTAAAATGAATAAAATGTCACATCAATTCTCTTTCATAATATTCATTGACAATGGATATGTTAATAGCCTTCAGCACACCATTACTAAAAGATATTACAATGGGCCCCGGTATGCGGAGCCATTGTTATAGCCAGGTGTTATCCCCTCCATGATTCGGGTTGAGTAACAAATACCCGTCCTCTTTCACCTAGTTGATAACTACCAGTTTCATTATGATATAGGTCTTTGACCCATTTTTCTTTCTGGAAAAGCGCGTAAATAGAATACAAATGAAGTGAAGCAATAAGTTAAGGATTTTAATTCTGCACAAAGTTGTTAGGTCAAAGCTTGGCCGGCAACATTCTGGCATGATGTTTGTTTGTCTTTTCCTACTATCTTTTGAATAAATAATGAAAAACATGGCAGTTATTGAAAACACGCACTATAGAATCTCAAGATTTATTTATTTGCGTAATTGAGGAATAAGTATTTTGCCTTACGTCATTAAAAAAAGACTTCGTCTAAAATAAGAGAAGTGGTAACACTGACCTCTTTTCAAACCCTTCAACCGCGAGACAATAACATGGTTCCTGCCCTCCCAGATGAAAAGGGATCTGAAGTGTTTTGTCCTCTACAAAAAACCGCATACCGAGCCGGTAAATTGAATGTCTTTAGCTCCATTGTTTGCTGAAGTCTAGTGTATCTATTGGTCACTGAATATTGGGGAAAATAAATTAACTGACACTATTCATTTCCAAGAAAATGTGCCACTTTTATTTGCGGCAAAGACGGTTATGTATATTTTAATTATTTATTAGAATTTAACACACTTGGTTTTCCCCTAGCCCCACGATGTGGACCACAAACAACAGCATAGAAGGACATGCCCCTAAGCCGAATAGGGATGAAGGATTCACACCAGTAAATAACAGTGGAAACATAGGTAAGTCCAGCCCCTGCTGCAATGATGGTATTTTTGGCGCCCCCCCGTCGCCTACGTATACCCTAAACAGAGGAAATGGCGATATCTGGGTTGCAATCATGGGTGCTATCAATAATAAGTATAAAATCTGTAGGATTATCAAAAAGGGTTGACATTACACTGATTTTGATCCGACAACCAATTTTAACCGTATTCTTACGGAACACCTGACTGAAAAAGTGCCATGACCCCCTCCATGTCCACGGTGCATGCCAGTCTTCACGGTCCATAAGCTCGAAAATTTTGGGGAGAACTACCTAATTTGAAATGATTGATTGGGTAGGAGATATTATGATCTGTCGAGCTTTAAGGTCAGAGATGTTGCCATCGGAGAAAATTGTACGTTTTTATCTCGCCCTTTGTACGGAACGAATGGACCAACTATTTACCCGTGTCAAAAACCTGAAGTTGTTGATTAACAGGTTTACCTTTAACTTCCACTTTGTTTGCTTGCGGCAGTAATGAGATCACCCTGTTCAAAACGCATTATATACGTATGCATTGATATAAACGGGGAAAAGTGTTGAGTGTGGCCGCCGCGTAAAATCACGGCTGTACAACATGTTCATATTCTTATTGAAATGCACATGTTGTAACTTTTGTAGTGTAGGATTTCTATTGATAAATAATAACAGCCCGTGGTTGAGGCAGTTTTCATTAATGGCGAAACTCAAACACTTGCAATTTACATTACCATGATTTTTATATCAGAGCTTTAATGTTCCTGGAAATGTCTAAATACCATTTTATGAGATTGGTAATTTAATTTGTTAGCACCAGCGGATTTCGTGCATGATCAATTATCTTCATTTGGTTCCCGACTTTTTACCTACCATGTTATATTTCTATTGTCGTCAAGGTAATTATTTTAGTTATATAATCCTAACATAATCGTCCGTCACACCACGAACCAACTACCCTCCCCTCGTCGTCATCAACCGGCGATGAAATATCTATGCCCGCCAAGCTACCCAACTACAGGCCAACTATACAGCGTGTCCCAAAATACAATCCTTCAAGTGGTGCTAGATTTTTTTTGTTTGTAATTTGACCAATTGTGTCATATTCGCGAAAAGCTATCCTCTTCACCACACAAAAGGTGATAGTAGTACACACACAGCGTAAGTTTATTATCTTCGGTCCCTCCTCTCTCTCTTTATCTTAACTTATTTTAATTTTAAGGAACAGCAATATAACCAGGTCAAAAATATGTAAACATTTTTAAAGACAAAATAAGAATAAGACAAATTCATGCATCTGCCATGAGCATGCACTATGAGTTATAATAGCTCATCCACCAAGGACACAGTCAGTGTGTTGTACTTGTACCATATACATCCAATGACTGAACCTTGTGTGATCTGGGATAATTATATCATATCAAAAAAACCAGGGGGAGTAGTTTTTCTACAATACATCGTGATGAAAGCTCTGAACGTGCCAAGGGAATGATTGTCCCTCTCAGTCCCGTTGACAATCTCTACCCCCGCCTCACCAGCCCTCCCTATCTATGATTGCTTGGATTTTTGTAGCTCAGTAGTGTTTATTGAAACTAAGTTTGTTACTCGTGGGTGTTTTATCAAATACTTCATACCAGAACAATGAAGGCCGTTCAAAACATTATTCATACTATTATATTCATTGATATTTAATCACTCCGCTACAAGTTACAATCTTTTACAGGAATTTACAGACATATAGCCCGTTTGGCAAATTTACTATCCTAAAACAAATAATACAATAACGATAATAGGCCTGCAGATTGAGCAGGCTTTTGAGGTGAATGGCAACGATCGTACACAAGCTAATTGGATTATTTTAGGACACTGTAGGCCGCGACCTATTCGCTGATATCAAATTGCCTGAAAAGGCCTTTGGGGGAACGGGAAATGTTCAATGACGTCATTCAAAATGGACCGCCCATTTTTGTGTGATTTGGTATTAAAATTTATGCATGACAACAATTAAGGCTCATTTTAGGTTTTAATTAATGTGTTGACATTCTACAGTTTGTAATACGCGCGAATTAAAATTGATACCAAAAATAAGTACCAACATTAACGTAGGAGGACGTCATTTTACTAAAGTAGTGGGCCAGCAGCAAAAAAGTGTATATTCCATATAAACACAACCATGGCGAAAATTAAATGTTGCACTGAAAATACCGATTTTCATGCAGTTTTGGCTCTAAGTGTGGCAAATTACAATGCTATGTATACGAGTGTTTCGTGCTCATATTCTGCAAAAAAGTAACGTATAATAATAGCTGCCAAAGACACCCCTTATCAATGACTTTGAGGCGGGGTTTATTTCCCACCACCCTCACCCCCGTTAAATGAAATTTGCCCGGGGGGTGTCTCAAAACAATTGCCGTGAAGCTTGATGATTAGTTTAGATGTAGCTATCCTAAGGAAAGTTTCGTGGGGGGTAGATGGTTACAGGGGATGTGGTAACCTCCGCCGAAGTTGCTTATAATTATACCTGCGATATACTCTTGGCTGGCAACCACCCATTACTCGTCACGGGGCCGCGGGGGGGGGTTTACCCCCACCAGTGAAATCTTGCTCCGGTGCACGTATATGCCAAAAAGTTTGCGTAAAAAGATTCACGTAATTCATTGTTTCAATCCTTTATGGTCAATTTAAGCAAAAACCAAATTGAGGTTAAGCACCTTCCCGGGGTTAGGGTATGCCGTCAAGTCGAAGGGTGGGGCGGGGGTGCCAACCAGGTATATTTTATGATACACTTTTAAATATATGCCCGGCATGGCTTTTTTTAAAACTCTTTATGCTTATGTAATATAAACTAGTCAATTGCCATCATTAGAGCTGAAAACGGCAGGAAAATCTGAATTTCCTACTATTTGAGCGCAAATCGTTTGTTTTTGCCATTTGTGTGGAAATGCCAATATTGCCGACTCGCAGCCTTGTGCGTTATTGTGATGCATAATAGTTAATGTTAGTTCTTATTTTGGTTGTCAATGGAAAGAAGAGGGACCCATCTATCCAATGTTATCACTAAGCATTGGGTGGTTTATAACGAATTCTTGGTTAAAAAAGTGTTACAAAAAAGGCTTGGTAGACGAGGGTAAACGTTTGATAGCAAACCCTAATCCCGACGAAGGCGTGGCGGTACCTTCACATTTTTGTATCTGCTAAAATAACCCGGAGAATGTCCCAAACAATTAGCATTTGCAACCTAAGTACAGTATCAGAGTGGGGGGGGGGGGGGTGGTAAAATATTAACCCCCACCCTGCACGACGAGGGTTAATGGCTATAGCCAAGGCCGAGTGAAAATTTCACTCCGTAAAAAGAGTGAGAAACGCTGTGTAAAGTGTTAAAACACTCCAGCTCATGCATGATGAGTAATTTTACTATAAAAGAGTAAAAAAATCACTCAAAAACGAGCGAAAATCTCCATTACTTTTGAGGAGTTATATAAGACTACTCCTATGGAGGAGTTGAAAACGAATCAAGGACAAACATGAAAACTAGGGGAAAATCCACTCTTTGTGAGTGATTTTCACTCTTTGAGTGGAATTCCCTCTTGAGGTACCAAAACACCTCATTTTGTAGGTGCGTTGTAGGTTAAACAAGAGTTCACTTTTTGTGGAGGGAAATTTTTAAATCATTTACTTTTGAGAGAGTGCACAAGATGGGGTGCGGGACCTCACAAAAAAGCGAACCGTTTGTAACAATAGACCTAACCCCTAAAATGGTCGTTTTGACTGTTTGTCAATTTCTCTATATTTAAAAAAAAATAATCGCCAAAAGTGGAGCTTTGGTCTAATCCTGTGTGAAATTTGATGTTGTAATAATCCACAACTCCTTCCCCTCGGGTGGAACCTCGGCTATAAATAGCAAGTGCAGGTACCCGTCCAACACTACGGCATAATTCGTATTCTTCCCAAAATATGGAAATAGAGTCTATATTTTCAATTACAGACCAAAATTATTCGCTATTTTTTATAAAAGGGTAGGCCCGTAAGACTTTATGAGGTCTTTTGGAACTCTTTTCAGTGGCTTTCATACATCTATATCCCTAATGTCTTTCCGGAGAATGACTACAACATTCCGATCACCGACAAAAAGAGAGTGGGTATGGGGTAACGTTATTTTCTGGTTAGATATCTAGGAGCATTTTCCCCTAAAACAAGCAGGGGTCCGCCCGTGATTTGTGAAAAGTGGAAAAATGCAGTTTCCGGGGCCGTAGGGATATAAATATTTAGCAAAAGAAGAAACCAAGACTCTTGCAAATCAAAATTTGAAGATACACCTAAAATTAACTAAAGGGTAGGTATGGTATGGAAGACTCTGTACAACTTTGTACAATCATTCCTCAAATGTACATGGGGTGCTTTTAATTAAAGAGGCTTTATAATAAATAAAAGACTGAAAAAATGTCATAAGAGCAAGAGAAAGCTTACTGTGCATTATGTAAATCAACCCAATTAAACTTTCTGTCTTAGAACATAACGAGTATGACTGATATACTAAAATACTGGAATGCCACGGTTTATGATCATTTCTTGAACATTTTAAAATGTATCAAAATTGCTTGCATCGCTTTAAATTAAAAGAGAGAGATAGGCACTCCTCTTAAGTGTACACAGTACGCTCTCTTTACCTCTACCGTTTTTGAAAACTTGTATGGTGAAAGTGAATTTCAATTGTTTAAAACCAACTGCCAGCAATAGAGTTTCCTGCAGGGGCCTGGGATGTTGAGAAAAGGCGCTGTACTTAGGGCTGAGAAATAATAAGGGACGTATTCACAGAATTTTTACACATAGGGGCTTCCAGAAGCTGTAAACTGAGAAACGGTACCCATTCCAACATTAGAACAATTAGAAAATGCAAGAATGTGAAAAATATCCAAAGTTCATATGTATGGTTAATAACGTCTTATGCGCTCTTTTCATTTCTTCTTCTGACAAAAAAAAAAAGGCATCCTTGTTTACCAACAGTTAAGTGTGTGTGATGTTTGTGTGCGTTTGTTGTCTGTATGTGTGCGAAACGTTCTGGAGTCTGTGCTTGTAATGTGTGGGTGCGTTTGCACATGCTTACATGTGTGTTTGTATTAATGTTACTCTTCTTTAGCAATTAATATACGTAACACATATCCAACCAATTTGAACAACGAATAAAACATCTAAAATTAGTGAAACATGCTTTAGATATATTAGAATATGACCTGTATACATGATTACATATTTAATTTTATGTTGGATATGGTTAAAAATACTATTAATAAGGTAAGGAAAAGAAATACTTCATTTTGTAAAAAATAGACAATTTCTACCACTATAAAAATATTTGCAGTATATGTATAATGGAATTTGGTTGAGAAGTAAATTTTTTTAGCATAAATTATATGAATTTAAATATAGAAAAACAATTTTGTATATTGGCCGCATTTATGAACATGACCTCTCTAGGTCTTAAAATATCTCGAGGAATAAAACAAAATAAAAAAGGTTAACTAGAATGTATTATTTAACATAGTTATGGCCACAAATGGCTAGCAGCTGACAGCATATGAAGTCAGTACCTAAAGAAAAAATACTAAAAGCGTCCATTTTGGGGAGCCATTGATGAAGTCATTTGCATATGGTTCCCCCCACAGAATTTTGGGCCATTTTATGTTTGTGAGATCGTCAGGACCCATACTTCAAAAAAATACCAAAATAGCTTGTAGTAGATAGTTGCCAGTTCCGCCTTTTCCTAAGGCCCTTTTTGGGCCAGTCTTCTCTTCACCTAAAACACCAGACAGGATAAAGAGTCACAGAAGATTTGTAGCTGAAAGAAATTTTATTCAACTCTAAAGTTAAAACCTGCTTCAAAGATCTTTGACAGATTTGGATGCTTTAATTAGAGGGTACTCTCAAAATGAAAATGAGTGAAAGTGACTACAAGGCTACTCTGAAAGTGTGATGAAATTTCTCACTTTTCAAAGAACCATTTTGGATGAAATTTTTCCACTTGATTTAATTTAAAAATGATTTTGTAATTTCTCATTATGTTTAAATGACCAAGGGACTATACTCTAAATTTCAGTGCTTAAAAATTAATCCATTGGATTGTTAGGACCCAAATCCATGCTAGGATTTAAAATAATCTCTATTGCATGAAAAATCAGATTATTTTTTAAATTCCCATCTTATTGATTAAAAATATAAGGCTGTCATAAATTCATATTTCTCGTGCGTAAAGAATATCCTGGAATTCCTCCTTTACATCAAAGTAAAGACACACCTCCAAGTCCAGATTCGGATTACCAAATATCAGTCAACCTTGCCCCATCCTTTTGTGTCAATGCAAACTCCTTGTCTGGATGAATATTTTTCCTCAAGCTAACTTCAGGTTAAGGGTAAAGAGACTCTTCAAGTAAAATATTTCTTGCTACATTCCACTTTAGAGTCCTTTTCCATAAAGGTTCGTTAGACTTGGCACTGTGATAATATCCTGTACATATATGTGTTGTAGTACAAAGCCAATGGGTTCTTGGAGATCCATCATCCCTAAAATAGACGTCTTACACCTGTAGATGGTTCTACCTATTCTAAATAACATAAATAAAGGTTATTTTAATAGAGAGTATATGGAACTTTCTCCAGTGCTAACTCTATTCCTACAATAGTTTATTATTTAAGTCTTCTGGCACATTGGGTTGTCTACTCATCGGTCACGTACGAGTGCTTGCCTATATCGGCCCCCGTTACCTCGTTTCTGCATTAGATCGCCATCCTTATTTTCACCCTTCATCTCTTCTTTCGCGTGTTTCTTTCTTTCCTCATTACGGAAACTCTATCAACTGTTCATTTGCATTGGGCTTGCATGTGAATGAAGCAAGCCCAGGCTTTAGAGATGATGCTCCCTTTCTCTGCTCCATTCTTGTAGTTTCTCGGGATCATTGATGCTATCCGAAGTATCTGGCTTACACCTTTGAACTTCTTTCCCAGTGTCTTTTAGAGTCCTTGTTCAGCTATCCATGATCTCGGTTCTGGGGCGAGGCCCTTGTTGGTACTTGGGAATGTAGCCAAACAAAAAGGAATTCACAAGTCCAAGCTCCAAAGACAAAAACAATCATAGGCAAATGTCCAACAGTATTGATTACTTCTTAAAGTAGCACGATTATTCTTTCACACAGTAGAGCAGTAGTAGATCATCCCACCGCTACGCCACCATTTAATGAATTCCTATTCTTCGAGCGGTACATCGGAATAACCTTGAATTCCTCATTGACATCAAACGTAAGCACCCACCTTGGACAACTCGGTTCTTGGGTAAATATTCTCAAGTGCAGATTTATAACAAATTAAACGCAGTTTATACACTTTTTCTTATAAGAAGCTTCTAGAATTCTCAAGAGACTACTTAATTAAACTCATATCTAAAATTGGACATGACACTGTGAGAATATACTGTGCCCACTTATGTGCTGTAGTATACAGATTACACCACCCTATAAAAGTAGACAGTCGTTACACTTCTGGGATTTATGCTAGCGGTTTAACACTATACTAAATATTCTAAAAATCATGAATGTTTATCTAGAACTTTCTGTCAAATAAACTTATTATCCCTTACAAAATATCTTCTTGAGGTCCTTCTATTCACATTCTGGCATGCTTAACTAGAGCAGGGCACATGTGGTCCAGTGGATTAAGCACCCGACCTGCAGGACCCAAAGGTATTGGGTTTCGAGTCCCGCTGAGGACCAATGTGTGTGCACTTGGGCAAGGCACTTACCTCGCTTGCCTCTATCCACCCAGGTGCTAAAGGGGAGCTGTTAGGCATATTGTTCCATTGAGCGCCGCCCAAAGTTGAGTATGCCCTGGGCATTTGTAAGGAGCTGACATATTCTTAGTGGCAGCGGAATAATGTAAAGCGCTTGATTACATTTGTGAAAGGCGGTATATAAATGTCGACATATATAACTATGAAAGTGGAAAGGAATGCAATTTTTCCAAAATCAGATTAGAATTTAATTAATTTGAGGGGTCTCTAACTACAACTCAAAAGATTAAATTCCTAAATTTAGAGTGTTAGTTTGACCCATTAATATTACTTCGAATTTGGGACATTCACTCTCTTTATGGATTGAAAAAAGGGTGAAATTTACTCGTCTTCATTTAGGAGAGAGAGTTAGAATTTTCAAAAAATTGTTTTCAAAAACAAGTGAACCAGGATGTAAGAAAATAGTTCAAAATTGGAATAGTGCATCTAGGTAGCCCCAATGCTTGGTTCGTGTTTGCGGCTTGCAAGCCTGAATTCTCTAGTTCTTGGTATCTACGAAAATTTCTACCATAAAATCCTTGTTGTACTAATCTTATAGAGTAGATCTAAAAAATATAACAATCAGAAATCCGTCTTTGGAGATTGTTTTCTTCTTAAATTATGGCTAATATATAATTCCCTACCCACCATATATTAAGAAGTTAGGACACGCAACGACATTTCCAGCCATTTTAATATGAAAAACATATTTGAATTACCTATCGGGCGCAAAAATCAAAAAACTGGATGCCGGAGACATGGGGGAACAATACTCAGCGTACAACAAGCCCAAATTTCGGAAGACGTCCCGCCCAGCCGGCCGGCAAGACATTGATATGGTTCCAGCAAGCAAAAAGAGTGGGACCAAAGTAATAAGATAAATTACCTAAGGCTTTCTAAGAAAAGAAACACAGCCTACAAAAAATCGTCATTTGCAAAAAAGCGGTCATCAGGAAAAGTAATTAATCCCACTATTTTACAGCAAGGGGCTTCCCCGACCTCCACCCCGTTATGGACACTGCGTGTGGGAGTATTGAACGTAACGATGAGAACCATGGAGCTTACGGTGGCGTCTTGAATGGTGATGGAAAATGCCAAATACAAAAAGCACTTAAATCTGTTTCTTTTACGATGTGTACAGTTGTTGGCGTTAGAGCGCAAATGGAATGAAATAGATTTTAGGAAAATCGTACCCTTATTCAAACTGACATTTCAGTTTTAAGCCACTCTCAAACACTGCAGTTGGGAACGGTACGGTCGTTACGTAAAAAACTCGAGATTTTTCAATTTATTTCACACTTAGGAAGTCGGGAATTTAATATTAGGAATCTAAAAACATCAAGGAACATAGTCAACCCAAAATTTACGGTATATGGTGGAATTGAACGCAGGAGAGGAGTAAACAGAAGATCAAATTAACTCAAACCTCCATGTGTGTGTGTGTATGTGGCTGTGTGTGTGTGGCGTCCCTCACAAACAAAGCTCTCCATTGACGACTGTATAAAAAATTTTAGTGAAAGTCACCGACGCTTGATTCGCGCACGAATGTGTAGTAACTTCGGGTTGAATGACTAAATATTACACACAATCAATTTGTGTAAATTGTACGTGTCATGCAACATGCTGACCGCGCCAACAACACGTTTCCGCGCAATTATAATTATGACAGGCATCAAACTCCATTGCATCCCAGTTCAAACTTGGTTCAACTGCCCGGAAAATAGCCATGCATTTCCATTTGTCCACATTATTAAAGGAATGTTCCCCTTGGCAATGATGACATGTGGGTTCAGGAATGGATCTACGAGTAAACACAGACAAAGATAGTACAAATCACTAGTCACATTCAATATCGCGAATAATCTACGATTATTTAGGAGTACTTTTCAAACCCTCAATTTCCGGGATTGATCATGGGCGCAAACATTACAAACATAAAACAAAACACAAACACTCAAGAACGGAAAGTCTTATTTAAATTCCGATAGCCGAGACCAGCTCTGAGCCGAGACCATACCGGATTTTCCTATTATCAGTGCGCAATATAATTTTGACAAGCTGAGGTCTCTCGAACGTCATGACTAATTGAGGAATTTCCAAAAAATCTCACCACACCAGACCCTGTATCAGAAATATGACCGTCACCTTCGTAATAGAGTAATGAGCGGGCGCTCTTCATTGGTAAAGTGTATTGAAAGAAGTGGTTACGTGTTCATGGCGTTGTACGTATTTTTCGATTGGGGAATGCCATAGAACCTATTCAACTAGCACAGCATGTTGGTGGCCAAGATAGACGCATTCCAGACTACAATAACATTAACTGTCAATGAGCCCTGTGCAATCGCTAAAAATGGATCGATTGACAGTTAATGTTATTGTAGTCTGGAATGTATGCATCTACCAACAAACCCATGCAGACTCCCCCCCGCCGCGCGGCCCTGACTTCATATTGCATCGGGTCTATAGACAAGATTGTTTTGTAAAACACATGGTCACCTTGCAGCGGGAGAAATTCAAAATGGTCAAAAAAGTATTCTGTAGTTTTTCCTTCATATACTGATAGAGGAGATCGAGATTTACGCAGAAATGTTCATGTCGAGAGCCCCTGACTTCCGAGATAGAAGGTAAAAAAAATAAGAACTAACTATGAAAAAATCAGATATCGAGGTAAACACCGGGTATTATTCATAGCTCCCATAGGTCCAGCTAACATGAAATGAAATCTGATCAAAAAGTTTAACAGAATCCATTTCACGTTGTTAGTTATTTGGGATCCGAGTCCCGGTTGCCAGTGGTAAAGCAGAGGGTGATTTAAATTATTCTCTCAACGCCTACATCCGTCCCGTTTTCGATGGATAGTAGATCACCGACAAATTGTGAATTGGAAATTAGGTCTAAACAAACAAACCATATTATAACGTAGGCGTGTTCCCAGTATGTCTTGTTAACATATCATCATTTGATAATGTGTCCTATTCTGAAAAATGCGTTGTATTTATAAAGTAAAACAGTAATCCTCTCGTGAGTTCACGGGGCTAAAAATGCATTGTATTCATACGTATAATGGTGTAGTATATAGGATCACGCGATTTATCTTATGTTTCAGGATATATCATGAGGTTTAATTGGTAATAGTGAAAAAAAATATCAAAATTAAAGGATTCAGGGTTTTAGTACAAACATTACCAAAAATAACGCAACATTTGTAAATAATTACGGTGAAATGTAAAGCAACACAATACGTAAAGGATTTGGTTGTACAAAACATATTAGGCTGTAATTTGGAAAAAAAAAACAATAACTGTATTAATATAAAATTGTCCACAAATAATTATTAGTATGATTAAATGGACCTCGCCGGATAGGATCAGAAAGTAAGAAATGAAGGAGGCCCTCTATACTAATTCATATAGTTATAGTCATCATCAATTTGACTTGGTGTTTACAACTCTTAGCATGAATGCAAAGCGTTGTTTTTTATCCTTAGGAAATACCTTGTAGCAAGGAAAAAATGAAACTTAAGGGGCATGCTCTCTGGAAAAAAGCAAAGCTTAGAGCTCGTCTCCAATTTTCTGCAACGACCCAGTTACGATTTAAAAATGAAGAAGAAACAGGAAGCGGTTGATAGCTGCCCTTTGTAATGAGCTTGGTAATGATTTGGCTAGATAGACGTTTGTCCTTCATAAGCTACAAAGAGGCTACAAGAGGCAGCACTTTATACAATCCCAAAAATATATTAGCTTATCGTCTGAGGTTAGTGCATCGAGCCGCAAGATTTGGATATATACAAAACGTATCACAACAAGCACTCTATTATTGCAACACAATGGCCCGCACCGAGGGCAGCACTTTAATGGCCCATGACCCGCGCTATTTATATCATGAGCAAGTTAACTATCACTATTAAAATATCAATTCCATGGCGCAGTGGTTCAATGCTTTCGATTCACCAGTATGGTGGGCAAAGTACACCCCTGCATTTTCGTATGAGTTATGATACCCGAACTGCATGGTCAGGGATTGTAACATGTGACATCAAGGCTTACTGTACTGAGCCCTGGTAGATAGCATTACTACCTCATAGTGTGGTATGGTATCTATTATGTAACAGGTTGTGGTTGTTTTGGCAATTTCATTTAGTGTCAGGCCCCCAGACACATAAATGCAAAAATGACGTCCCCCCCCCCAAAGAACCGAATGGCCATCACATAATATATGTTTGCTAATTAATATAAAAAGCAATCCTTGAAAAGCGAAATTGTGGTTCTTGGGGGAAAAAGGGTTCATATTGGAAAATTGCAAGTAGTACCCATTGGAAGCCTGTTA
The DNA here is from genome assembly GCA_023653785.1 of Ophioderma brevispina. Lineage (NCBI taxonomy): Eukaryota > Metazoa > Echinodermata > Ophiuroidea > Amphilepidida > Ophiodermatidae > Ophioderma > Ophioderma brevispina. The sequence continues at coordinate 95,844 of JAMKCH010000968.1, read as the reverse complement.
TCTAATTTTAAATTAAAAGCAGACTTTTTGAGATATTAAAAGTGGAATTTTTTGACAACCACGAAAAGGTAAACTTTGAGCAGCCCTGTATAATGCAGAATGTTCAAATTCATCCGTTATCATGACCGATAGAGGGCGTCCTTCATCCTTATCCGGCGAGTCATTTTTAAAACAGCTCTTATCGGAACTACGGAAGCATTGTCTGTACAATAACAAATGTTCACGCGCACGTAATGTTATAGGCGAAGATAAGTCACAATTCCGTGGATGATATTTACGGCAATTAAATCCAGTGGTTAGGAAAGTCTGCGAAAATATTAAACTACGGTTTTTAAACAGTGCGTTTAGACCCGAACAACCGTTGATTTAAAACGCGTTTGAGAACACGGCCCAAAATATCTCCTATCTTTGACAAATAAGGGAAAAGTTCTCTGTTCACAATGACATCTGTATAGCGTTTGGTTTAACTCAAGTTTGATTTTTCAGTGGTTCAGTGGTTAATGGTGGTTGTTTGTTTGTTTTTGTGGCTGTTTTTGTTATTAAATGATCCAGACCAGAGAACTAGGAAGTTGTCGACATCCATAATTGATGTTGTCCATTATTGGTATTGAATACCCCTCCAGTGACAATGTACATATCTCACCACCATTTGTAAGAAACGAAGATATAAAACAGGGAGGTTGGTCAGAGTTTCTACCGTTACAATTCTAAATATGAGAGTAAGGAAAAGAGTTCAAATGATAGTGAATCTAGTGTAGCCCCAATGCTTGGTTCGTGTTTGCGCTTGCAAGCCTGCATTTCTAGTTTCTGCGTATTAGGAAACTCCATAAATTCCTTGTTTTACTAATCTTATAGATTTAGACTAAAAAATATTAACAATCAGAAATCCGTCTTTGGAGATTTTTTCTTCCTTAAATATGTTATACTATAACATCCTACACCCACCCAAATATATTAGACGTTAGGACACGCACACCTTTCCAGCCATTTTAATATGAAAACTATTTGAATACCTCTCGGGAGCAAATCAAAACTGGATTTGGAGGACATGGGAAACAATGTACTAGCGTCAAAAAAAAGCCAAATTTCCGGAAAGCGTCCCGCCAGCCGGGCCGTCAAGACATGATATGGGTTCCAAGACAAGCAAAAAAGAGTTGGGCCCAGTAATAAGAATAAATTACCCTAATGCTTTTCTCATAAAAAGAACACAGCCTACAAAAAAAATCGTAATTTGCCAAAAAAAGCGGTTCAAAGGAAAGTAATTTAATCACTATTTTAAGCAAGGGGATTTCCCCGACCGCCACCGTTATTGACACTGGTGGGAAGGTATATTGAACGTAACGATGAGAACCATGGAGCTTACGGTGGCGTCTTGAATGGTGATGGAAATATGCAAATACAAAAGCAATTACTCTTTCTTTAGATTTGTAACAGTATGTTGGCGTTAGAGCGCAAAAATGGAATGAAATTAGATTTTTAGGAAAATTGACCCTCTGTATTCAAGTGAATTTCAGTTTTAAGGCCACTCTCAAAAACACTGCCCAGTTGGGACAGGATTAGGTTCGTGGTACGTTTTTTTCCCAAACCACTCGAGATTTTTCCTATTTCTTTCACAGTAGAGTCGGGAATTTAATATTAGGAATCTACAAACATCAAGAAACCCTAGTCAACCAACCCGTTATCGGTTATATTGGTGGAAGTGAACGGCAGTCTGCGGAGTAGACAGAAGATCAAATAACTCCAAACCTCCATGGGTGTGGTGTGATGTGTGCTGGTGTGTGTGGTTTTCATCACAAACAAAGCTCCCATTGGACGCCTGTATAAAAAATTTTAGTGACAAGTCACCGACGCTTGATTTCGCGCATGTGTAGTACATTAGGGTGACTGACCTAAATTATACACACAATTTCGACGTGTGTTACATTGTACGTGTCATGCAAACCAGGCTTGACCGCGCCCAACAAAACACGTTTCCGCGCATATAATTATGGACAGCAATCAATACTCCATTGCAATTCCAGTAAAAATTTGGTGCCACTGCCGGGGAAAATAGCCATGATATTCCATTGTCACTTATTTTAAGTGAATGTCACCTTGCAATGATGGAAACTGTGGGTTCAGAATGATCTAATAGTTAATACCGACACAGATAGTACAACTCACTAGTCACATTATCGTGCATAATCTACGATTATTAGGAGTACTTTTTCAACCCTCCACTTTCGGGATTGACTCATGGCGCAACATTACAAACATAAAACAAACACAAACACTCAAGAACGGAAAAGTATTATTTCAAATTCTGTTTTTCAGCTTCCGATAGCCGCGACCATTACCGGATTTTCCTATTATCAATTGCAGAATATAATTGTGACAAAGCTTGAGGTCTCTCGAAGTCATGAACATTACATTGAGGAATTTCCAAAATCTCCCCCAAAGCTCTGTATCAGCAATATGACGTCACCATTCAGTAATGCGAGTAATAGGAGCGGCGCTCTTCATTTGAAATTGTATAAAAGAAGTGTGTACAGTGTTCATGGCGTTGTACGTATTTTTCGATTGGGAATTAGCCATAGACCTATTCAATCGCCAGCCATGTTGGTGGACAAGATCGACGCATTTCCAGTACTACAATAAATTCACTGTCAATGATCCCTGTGCATTCGCTAAACATGGATCGATTGACAGTTAATGTATGTAGTCCTGGAATGTATGTATGCATCTTGTCCAACACCATGTCTGGTGGCTGAACTGTTCATATTGATACGGTTCTCTAGGCACAAGATTAGATTGTTTTGTAAAAACATGGGGTCATATATGTCAGCGGGAAATCAAAAATTGGTCAACAAATGTTATCATTCTGTATAGTTTTATCCTTTCAATACATGATAGAGGAGATCGAGGATTTACACAGGGGAAATGTTAATGGTCGAAGAGCTGGACTTCCGAGAAGAAGGTAAAACAAAATAATAGAAATTACATATGAAAAAAATTCAGATTATCGATGTAAATCCACGGGGGTATTAATCATAGCTCCCAAGGGTCCAGAAAATGACATGAAATCTGATCCAAAAACGTCTTTAAACAGAATCCCATTTCGTTGTTGTTCTTGTCCGCGTACGGTTGCCAGTGGTAAAGCGACGGTTGTTTCAAATTCTTCTTCAAACGCCAGTACATCCGTTCCCGTTTTTTCGATGGATAGATCAACCGAAAATTCGAATTTGAAAGGAGTTCTAAAACAAACAAAACCATATTATAACGTAGGGTGTTTCCCATTATGTATTGTAACAGAATCATCATTTGATAATGTGGTCCCTACTTCTGAAAATTGCGTTTATAATAGTAAACATAATCCTCTCGTGAGTGCCCGAGCGAAATTGAATTGTTTCATACCGTATAATGGATGTAAGTATATAGATTCACGAATTTATCTTTCATGTCAGGATATATCATGAGGTTGAATTGGTTATATATGTAACACATACTATCAATTTATAAAGGATTTCAGGGTTAGTAAAAACATTTACACAATAAAGCAACATTGTAAATAATTACGGTGCATTTAACAAAACAAAATACGTAAGGATTTTTGTTTTAAATAACAGTATTAGGTAGGCTGAATTTGGAAAAAAACAATAACTGTATAATATTAAAATTGTCCACAAAAATTATTCTGATTAATGGGAACATCGCCGGATAAGAAATGAAGGAGGCATCTATAATCATATATGTATAGTTTCATCTCAATTTGACTTGGTGTTTTAAAACTACTTTATATGAATGCAAGGTGTTTTTTATCCTTAAAATACACTTGTATCAAGAAAAAACATGAAACTTAAGGGCCTGCTCTCTGGAAAAAGCAAAGATGAGAGCATGATCCATTGCCAACGACCAGTACGATTTAAATGACGAAACAGGAAGATGTTGCATTAGCTGGCCCTCTTTGGTAAGAGCCTTGTTGTAATGATGCCTAGATAGACGTTTTGTCCGTTATAAGCTACAAAGAGGATACACGAGGCAGCCTTTATTACAATACACAACAATCTATTAGCTTATGCTGATGTAGTGCATCGCGCGCTAAGATTTGGATGATATAACGTCGTCGCAACAAGCAAACTCTATTATGCAACACAAGCCGCCCCACTGGGGCCGCATCTTAATGGGCCCATTTGACCGCGCTTATTTATATCAGAGCAGTGAACTCTACTATTAAAATTCAATTCACCATGGCCGCAGTTCAATAGCTTAATTCAACAGTATGTTGAGCAAAATCACCCCCGCATTTAGTATGATTATGATCCCAGCACCTGCCATGGTCAGCGGAGGTTAACATGTGCCCATCCACGCTACTGTAATGAGGCCCTGGTAGTTAGCATACCTCCCTTACTTCATAGTGTGGTATGGTATCTATTATGTAACAGGTTGTTGTTGTTTTGGCCAATTTCATTTAGTGTTTCAGGCCCCCAGAAAAATTTAAATGCAAAAATGAGTCCCCCCCCCCAAGAAACCAGGAATGCCACTCACATCTATATATGTTGTATTAATATGATGTAAATCATTGGAAAGCGGCATTGTGGTTCTGGGGGGGAAGGGTTCATATTTGGAATTTCAAGACCCATTGAGCCTGTTTTAATTTTAAATAAAAGCGACTTTTTGAGTTTACTGTAAAGTGGGGAATTTTTTGAAAACCACGAAAAGGTACACTTTGAGCATGTCCCTTTATAATGCGGATGTTTCAAATTCTCCGTTCTCATGAAACTCTAAGAGGGCGTCCTTCATTCCGTATCGGGCGATGTCCTTAAAAACAGCTCTGTATCCGAACTAGGAAGGCATTGTCTGACATATAAATAATGTTCACGGCGCACGTAATGTTATAGGCGAAGATAAGTCACAATTCGGGTGGATGATTTTAACGGCATTTAAATACCGTGGTTAGCTAAATGTCTTGCTAAAAATTTAACCTGCGGTTTTTTAAACAGTGCGTTTGTTTACACTAACCACCGTTTTTTCAATTTCACATCTGTTTTGAAGACACACTGCCCAAATATCTCCTATCGTTGAACAAATAAGGGAAATGTTCTTGTTCACAATGACATCTGTCATAGCGTTTTTGTATTAACTCAAGTTTGATTTTCAGTGGGTTCTGGTTGGTTGTTTGGTTTGTTTTTGTGGCTTTTTTTTTATTAAATGATCCAGACCATAACTAGAGTGTCGACATCCATTAATTTTGATGTTTCCATTTATTGGTATTTAATCCCTCCAGTTCATGTCAAATTCACACAGATTGTCGACACGCCAAGATAAACCGTGAGTTTTGGTCAGTTTCCTACGTTACCATTCTAAATATGAGTGTAGGGAAAACATTGTACTGACGACCAAACAATACCGACACAATATTTGTAATGTTGAAACACAACACATATAATTAGTACCAGGAGACTTTTGTAGTTGAAAAGACATTTATATTCAACTTTTCACAAGGTACCTGCTCACGATCTTAGGCAAACCCCGGGGAGGGGGTTCTCAAGTTTGGTTTGGGTAGGGACGTGCCTCCGAGACTCTGGAAGTAGGACCCCATAGCTATAACCTTTTTGCCAAAAAAGGGACCCATATTTATACCAGAGAGCACCTTTTGGGCCAAAATTTTGACATTTTAAGGCAAATTTTGACAATTTTTGGCTTCAGATTGAGGAAATTCGACTAATTTTCCAACAATTTTTTAAAATTTTGGTTTCCGATTGAGAAAATTTGACTAATTTTCCAACAAAATTTGAGTAAATTTTGAAAAAAAAAAAACAACACCCATTGCTATAAAAACCGAATTGGGCATGAAAAAATTGGGTCATATATATACCAGAAAGCTGAAAATGGGACCGATGTCTTGGGCACTACGTCCCCATATGGTCGTTTTTGTTTGAGAACCCCCACAACCCTGGAGGCAAACGTGGAATGGGGTAATTGAGGTAGGGTTGCACATGGGCCTTTCAGACACACAATTGGACAGGATATACAAAAATAGCTCGCCATTTCGAATATGTTATAAAATTTGAATAATCGTTATTTTGAAAATATAGCAAGCACAACCACATCAGGATTGCAAGTTAATTTGGGACACTCAAACAGAATCCCTATATGTGGGCGACCAGGTAGTCCAACCCTGAACAAGAAAGGTAAAAATTACGATATTGCAGTCATGGGGCGAACAAGCAATGCCCCAGGGCGGGTGTGGTCCTATCTTACTATTAAATTTGGCTAATGTGGTGTGTATGTATGTTTGTTGTTATGTTATGTTTGAAAAGCTCTCCGTCAGTTTCGATCCCTATTGCGCCAAATCCCCAGAAAGGTGCATGAGGATAACGGACGGGTACCCGCTATATTTTGGACGAAATCCGTTCAGAATGGCTGAAAAATCAACGAAATGTGCTCGGTTGCTATTATAATTACCATTTGTTGTACGCGTTACTAAGCGCAGCGTATGCGTGGTGCGTTGTGACAGGTGGTTACGGCGTGGCAACCATTTGTTTGTACGCGTTACTAAGGGGCGCGTGGAGCTTTGCGACGGTGGTTACGCGTGCCAACGGGCGATTACGCGTATACGCTATATGCGGTACGCAAATAACTTACAGCTCTTATAGTGCACGGTGTTGGAAAGAAAGAAATGTTATGTATTTCGCTTGATTGTCGTATGTATGGATCCTATTATGGTTCCCCACGCCTACGGTGGAGCAAACGCATAACGCATGCGCGAACAGGGAATCGAGATCCCTGAAAGTGGATGTTTGAGACGTAACAAACATGAAGCTCTATGGCTTAGCCGAAACTATCACAAATTATTAATGTTTGAAGCAAGATCGAGCTGAGATGAGGGAAAATAGAAAACCTACATGTATAGTTGTGGGTGCAATTTATTACCCGCGAAATTGTGTAAATAAAAGAAAAGAAATGTTTTTATACCATGTAGTACAGTTGAAAAATTGTCCGAAAAAAGTTGGCAAAATTTTCGCCTTCAATTTTCAACCGAATCGCAAATGTCAAAGCATTTTGAAAATTGGGCTTCAAAATAATATACTGCAAGTTATATTGTTCTTAAACTTAAACCTCGTCAGACAAGTATAACCTGCATTTTTTAAGAGAAGTTTGGATCCAATTTGATGATGGCCTTTTCCGCCAGACATTGTAAAATGCTCACGCGACGGTGCTGTACGTGCGCGTTTGGATATGGAACTTGCTTGCATCACGGTGAGTAAGTTTACTACCGACGACGAAGCCTCCGGCCTCCTACGCCTGCTATCTACTGGCTGATGACGAAATTGGTGACTGCTTCAGGATTTCGAGGGCATTCTTGGTCAGATCCAAAGTTTGGCACAAGCATCTTACTAGCTTTGGTCTATAGCATGCATGCTACTTAGCTTGACACGTCAGAGCCCGGGCGAATTACACGACCACAACCCAATTGGAGTGTCTAGTCAGAGCAACCTCGATACCATACTAGCCTTAGTGATAAAACTTCTAAGTGTAAAGCCTGTAGATTCTATTCAATCATTGGAACTGTTCAATGTGCAAAGTAAGCCATAGTATACACATTACAACATATCTTTGACATCCGCAGGATTATTTTGGGGTGGTGCGCGGGGTGGTGGCAGAACCTCGAAAAGGTGGACCTTTTTTGGTAAAAGTGGACCTAACCCCCTAAATGGTCCTTTTTTCGTTTTTTGAACATCTGATCACCAAATGTGGACTTTTCTTGTCAAAATATCTTTAAAATTTGGACCTTATTATGAAAAAAATTAGCAAAAGTGGACTTTGTGGAATTGGGGGGGGGGTCGCTCGCCTCCCTGCGTATGGCGAATCCGTGATTCATTGGGGTCCACGGGTGTGGCCATTTTGTACACACATACCCTGATAAATTCTCATAATAAAGTGCTAAAATAAAGTGGCTAAATTCTTTCCATGGTCATTTGTGTCATTGGGTCACAAACCATCCCCCACACCCACCATCAGGGCCCTATTATGTTAGAAGCTAGGCTGATGCTAGTAGGTTAGTAGCATCCCTGCCATCCATCAGTGCACCAGAAAACTAGGCTCATACCAGGCTAAATACTAGCCTTGGCTGATGCTGATGCTACTAGTTGTTATAGGCATTGAGCTTCCATGACTCAGTGACGTCAAAACAATCAGTCAGGTTTTTTTGTGTGCCTCTTAATGTGTGTTCGTCAGTAACTTTCAGTCAAAGCTCAGGCTTTAACGCTTCAGGCAATGGATGCCCTGACGTCGCTGACTTGAGGAAGATAATGTTTATGCACTATAGCTAGTATGGTGTAGTAGCATTGGTGCATACTAGTCCTAACAAGCAACCGAACCATGGCGGCACCAGACCTCTTTTCTGGGGGGCAAACGGGGGGCAAAGTGCAATCTTGGGGGGCAAAAGTGGAAATTCTGGGGGGGCAAATATATGAAAAATTTTGAAATTTTCACCAATTTTGCTCCAAAATCGCTGATTTTTGGCCCCAAATCACTGAATTTTGCCGATAATCCTTCATTTTTCTTTCGACCAGGGGGGCACCTGGGGGGGGGGCAAAAAAAAATTGGGGGGGCAATTGCCCCCCCCCCCCATGCCCCCCCTGGCGCGCCACTGCCCGACACACATCTAGGGTTAAAAAACTATCCTTAGCTAGCGTGTAAAAATCCCTAGTCATAAGGTTTCGCTAGGCAATAGAGTTTTATGAAAAAAAACCCGCTAGTCATAGGGCCTACTGAAAAAGGGGTTTCGCTAGCCATTATTTTAAGAAGGCGAATTGAAAAAAAGGGTCGGCTGGTCATAAATTTAATTTAACCCTAAACCCTAACCCCTTATGACTAGTGATTTTTTATATGACTTGCAAACCCTTTTTATATGAAAAGCAAACCCTTTTTCGATTATGACTTATGACTACTTATGACTGGCAAACCTTGACTTTGGAAAGAACCACCTTAGCTGACTGCATCATTTTATGCTAGTAGCTCTGGCTGTTAGCTTAGATACCAAATGTGCATTTGAATCAAAAAACAACACATTTAACCATACAATCCTGGCATATGCCTACAACACACAGGCTTCGAATTACCCAGGTACACAGCCTATGCATGTGCCACTTTCTCTCTGTGCATGACTTTTGTATCCTGCACAAATGTACAGTTTCCTGAATTAAAAAATTTTTTTGTGATTCTATAGAATATTCACTTTATCTTTTTTTCAGCCCGTGCATGTACCTTTCACACTGTGTATGTAATTTTTTAAATATGTAACTTAAAATTGTAATTCAAAGCCTGACAACACACCATGCACCTTTTACACGTTTTTAATAATATGCACAATACTCTTTAAGTGGATATGTCTATGGTCATACGAATCCTGAAAAACTATGTGGGGAAAATTGCAGTTTTTTCCGGGGGGGGGGGGGGGGGGAATAAAGACTAGCCACAAGCTATTATCATCAGCTAGCTTAGTACATCAGCCATCGCTGTTAATATGCATTTCATGATTCCGCACTTCCTTTTCTATTCAGGTTTTATTAGACATCGTTGAGAAAAGTTAGATTTAGTTTATTGTGATCTTGCAGTTTGTTATGAACATTCCTTGTTTTCGTGTCCTATCGGCCACTGTGGCGTAATTGCTGGTCGTTTTAGCAGACAGAAAATACCCCGTGGTGGGGTGGTGTACTCATTGGAAAGGGTAGGTGTACATGTGCCGCCGATATGGGTCGCATTTTCCGCCTTACTAAAACCTTTCCGTTTTTTCCCACCAGGCTACGATAAAGATGGGTCACTTTTGTAGGTCATTGGCTGCTATATAATGGGTCCATTTTTCAATTTTTGGTCGCATTTACTATGAAAATGGGTCGATTTTTCAGATTTTCGCTAAAATCACAATGAAAATCATTGATTTTCTGATTTTTGGAACGTTATATGAAAATGGGGCCGATTTTGCTAGATTACTATGAAATGGTGTCTAAATTTCAAAGCCAACTATAATAAATGGGTCAAAATTTTGGAACCAACTAGATAATGGGTCATATTTTTGTACAATTTGGTCACTCTAAACATGGGTCGATTTTTAAACCCGGTGGACGCACACCCTTACCCAATTTTGGGTCGAGTACCCCCCCCCCCCCCCGGGTGGGGCACGGCAAAGTAAACTTTTACCACAATTTCAACCTTTTCATTAAAATCCTTATATGTTCTTGCTTGCTGCAAAGCTTGAAAGCAGCGTGGTTTACGCATTATCAACAAAGTTGCAGGCTTGTTCCTTTAAAGTTGACACAGGCAAATTTCCCATCCGCAAATTACAAAATTCCTCAAGCAATCACAACCCTTTTTAAAAGAAGGCGGCATTTTTTCAATTTTTGCACAGTTTGTACGGTAATTGTTATTAAGCGAAATGTGAATGTTCATGCGCAATGTGTATTCATCATAAAAGGAGGGGTTTTGCTATCAGAGTCGAGGACTACCCTATTATCAAGGCAGTGCTGGAAACACCGATTTTTCTGCCCATTAAAAATTTAGCTTAGTCAGCCTTTTCAATTTTTGACTTAGCGAACCCTTTTTTCAATGACTAGCGAACCCCTTTTTAATTTATGACTATCGAACTGTTTTAAATGATAATGAATGTTGACTAGCAAACCTTTATGACAGGCATTGTGACTCAGCCCTAGCCTGGGACATTAACCCCGGATGCATGTTAGGCCAGTATGCACGATGCTCCCATGTAGTTTGTTGATCTTCCTCGATTCAGCAACGTAAGTGCAATATCAAGTGGCCGAAGCTTTAAATTATGAGCTTTGACGAAAAGTGATGCCGTACAAAGAAATGCCTGATTTTGTTGAAGTCACTGATTCATGGACGCTAACTGCACTATGTAACATCATGGCACCAGCCTACCTAGGCTAGTACATTAGCCCTGGTGTGAGCCTAGTATGCGCTGATGCTATAACCTATACTAGTAGCATCCGCCTGGACGGCTCAGTGTTAACGTGAAAGCGCAACGCTATAGTGAAATTGGAAGCCTCATGGAATAAACATGTCTGTTTTGATGGGGCTGACTTTGGCAACCTCAACAAATAAACATGCCCATGCAGTTTATCTGTTGAGGCTGTCGAATTCACTAGCGCTTTCGCTTCCCCGTTTTAACACTACGCCACCTAGATAGTACGACTCACCCTAAAGGTTAGCTTTAGTATCCACTGATAGCAGCTACTAACCTCACTAGCTATTTTTCCCTCCTCCGCGGACTTCACTTTTCGACCTGCCATTCGTCCCCTTTCTTTTTTCTTTTTCCTGAGTTTGTTCTTTCCCCCCTTTGACTGGCAACCCCTATGATTTGAGGTTAAACCAGGATTGCACTTTTTACTTCAGGCTATCACTGTGGGGCAATCCCTGCCACGCCAGGACAGTGATAAAGGGTCCCTGTTACCATATTTAACTCAAATAGACTTCAAAGATTGCATGGACCCTGGCCATGGATTGGGCTAGTCCTGTTGTAACTATGTATTGGGTGTATCAACTCTCTTACTATAGCCTTGGACTGAGTTCCAATCGAGACTAGAACCTACAGGCTTTAAACTTAAAAGTTTTATTACTTGAAGTTGAGGCTAATTAAGTATTGGCCTAATTTAGCCATTCTAGCCACCCCGGATAGCCAAAACTGGCTTTTTGATGATTTCCCCTTTTTAATATGTACAAGAATGCCCTCGAAGTCAGTTATCAATTCCTCAACCCTCATCAGTAGATAGCGGGAGATAACCCCGATTACAGGCAGTTTCCCACATCAACACGTATACGCGGCCGTGGGTATTACAATTCCTGACAGAATCGGCCATCATCAAATTTTGATCCAGTAAACTTCTCTTAAAAAAATGCCGGCTACTGTTGCACGAGGATTACGTTTAAGCACAATAATAGCATTGTAGTCTATAAATTTGAATCCCCAATTTCCAAAAATGGCTTTGACAAATTTGCGATTTTCTGTTCAAAATTGAAGAACGAAAATTTTGCCACTTTTTTCGACACATTTTTCAACTGTACTACAGGGTATAAAAACATGTCGTCTCTTTTATTTCACACAACTTTACCGTGTAATAATTTGCAACCAGCTATCTCATTTATGTTTCTATTTTCACCTTCTGTTCGACGTGCTTCAAACAATATATTTGCGATATTTTTTCGGCCTTAGCCCGTAAGAACTTTTTTGCTTGTTTACGTTTCATCCACAACGTCAACTTCCGGGATCTCAAAATCCCGGTTCGCGCATCGCTATGCGTTTGCTCTAGCTTAAACGCTCCGTTAATATTCACTTGTCACCAGTTTGCCCGAAATTGCGTTACAGTCACGCATTCAATATCACCATTTTCGACATAACACTGGCGTCCCTCGTGGGCATCATATTTGAATAATAGCAAGAGGACTTCTTCCGTCCGCCATGTGTTGTTCCAGGACCACATGCATCTTTTCGACTCGTCCCATAGCGGTGCTCTTCCATGATTATTTTGCGCTTAAAGCATATACACCGGGGGGGGGGGGGTCAGACACCAAAGTTATGCACTACAGTTGGGGAAAGGTTATTTTGGGTGCCTGTAGAACCGTATAGGAAATATCCGCTAACAGTTTTCGTTATTTTGGGGTGACATTTTCTTTTAAACCAGATAATCGCCCAGTGCTGAAAATTGGCACAGAGAAAGCGAAGTAATTTAAGGAGGATTTATCTGCGCTACCAGGTGAGCACCAACTAGATTTTTAGTAAAAACCCTGCTCTTTTGAATTTCGCGCGTTTTCCAAAAACCGCAACTGACAAAGCAATTAAAATTTCGCCGTTGCCTACTCTCCTTCTACTACATGCTTACAACACATCGCACACATTCCACAAAGTACGAGCAATACGTATCGTTTGTTATTTCAAGCTGTATCAGAACGGTAATTCCCAATTTGATGACACGGCTATTTTGTGGATCAGAGTTCATGCGCAGTTGTTTCGTGGGCATGGAATGTAAAGAATTCGATTCAAAGGTTCACCCATTCCCGGCCAGAGCTACCCAAGCAATGTTTAAATCTACGATCAGAAAACCTTGGCAGAATTCTCCGATACTGGCCCTAAATGATTAAATATGCTACCGCGGCGACTGAATTGTGTGTGTGTGCATGGTGTGGGAATGCATTGACTGAGCTAGGCTAGCCCGAGTTGCTCACTCATCATGATCCGCTACGATATCCCATGTTATTTGTGTTGTAGGAGAACACGGACAATGTAATTTTAGTAGTATGTAATTTCAATGTGTAGTTTAATCTCAGTGTGAAATTTCCATTTCGCCACACATACACAATTGTTGTCATTGAGTTGCAATGCGTGACGGGCGTGTGTGTGTGTCAAGACCCCAGTCATGACAGTGTTGTCTGCCTTTGCTTAGCCATGCCATGATAAAAAGTTCGTAACATGGCATCTAACATGTCAATGCAATCTCTGCTATGGTTGTATTATTATTATGTTTCTAATACGTGCGTCACTGGCCCTGACATATTTGTGGGAACTTGGGCGTAATTTGGCATTCAACAGACTGAATGCTCCGTCTCACGATATCAAAACATTCATCGGGGCCGTACAACGCATGCGCACAAGCTCAGGACGATGTGTTGGTGTTGCCCGGTCGTCTCAGCCCCGGTACTAATCGAAATACGTCCCACCCCCCTGATTAGCACATTTTTTGAAGAGCGCCCCCAAATTTCAAAATTGGAGATTTGTACACGATTGCATTGGTAACGGCTAGTAACTATACCTGTGAATGTTAAGCTCAAAAATATCTATGTGTCACAAACAAGAAATTTTGTACTAGAATAATTAATTAATCGGGGATCCCTGATAATAATACAACGGCTGCTGGAAAACGGCCTTCCAATGTGAAATAGCCGGGAAATAGCGGCATGTACGTGTCTACGCTCATCCATTAGTTGTTTTAATAGTTCAGGTAAGCCAAGTTAGAGGTTATTTTCTCGAGGTGGCACTATTTCATCATGGACGGACATAAACGTAGCATTGCCAGCTCTGCCGTTAAGTCCAATCTGGGATCCCAATTCTAATTACAAAATCGCTTATTTTGTGATAAATACCATTTTTTTTAGCATTCTCTCGTTCGCAGGTATTACCAACGTAACTGTGCAAAAATATCAATTTTTTAAAATTGGGGGCGCTCTTCAAAAAATGTGCTAATATTGCGTTAATTGCCGGCGCGAGCTCTAAGAGATTACTTCCAGAGAGACACCTGCGATTTTCCAATGTTCCGAACAAGTATGAACATTTACATTTTAGTTGAGATGATTTCAGATACATACATTTGTGGCATACTGCTCGAAATATAACAATAACAATCGCTGATTTGACCGATAATTATGAATAGGATTTCAATGCCAGTTACTCCTTTTTTTAGAACGATAGCATATTAATGACTTAATACATGTTGATTTGGACAAGGCTTGGAAGCCAGGTTGGTGGCGCTATACCTCCACATTGTCTATGGGCTCAGTCGATGGCGACCAAGAACTCTTTCAATATAGCAACTGATCAAAACGAACCAAACATCACTTTGCACTGTTAAAAAAAGTCCGTAAATTTACGGAAATTTCTGGCAGCAGTATTTCCAGTCTTTTTAGGGTAAATTTACAGAAATTTCTGTCAATTAACGGAACTTTGACAGTACTTTTACAGAAATTTGTCTCATATTAGGAAAAAAATATGTATTTAAACAGAATTTTTTTTCCGTAATTTAAAATTAACGGAACCAAAAAAAAAGTCCGGAAATATTGCTGCCAGAAATTTTTGAAATCTTTTCCGTAACTTAACATTTTTAGCTATTTTTTATGTTTTTTTTTTTTATTTTTATTGTTTTCTAAAACAGATTTTTCCGTGTAAATTTACGGAAAATCTGTTTTCTTAATTTACGGAAATTTTTAACAGTGTGACTTTGACAGATGTACTCTGCAGCTCCTCGACAGTAGAGGTCAAACGCAGAGGTTAGTGAGTGCGCAAGACGTTAGTTAGATGCTGGAGGGTTGGTTTCTTAGATACTTGGTTGTTTCTTCTTCAAATGCTTCAGTTGTAATGATATTGACGAGGGTTTCAGGTAGACAGTTCCATTCGGGTTTATTGTACATCAAGCCCGTGCGCGAGTTCACATTGGTGTGTTAAGACCAAGTGGGTCTATGTCTTGTTCCGTTATCAGTATTACAAAAGAACGACCTTCTAGCCCGAATTAGTCCTGGAGCACAAGTTACGGACGGAATAAGTCCTTTGCATAAAGCAGGCATGCAAACTGACAGAAGCATTCTAATATTTGATCAGTGCTTCATTGTTATTATTGGATGTTGTAAAGAGGCCTACACATGACAGTGACTAGGAGAACCAAAAACAGGGTCCTGTATTTTAATCTTACATCCAAGACCGAGGCGCAATATTATTTTCCGTAGTTAACATTTGAAAAGCATTATCATCTTTCAGTCACAGTTCAATAAGTATAGTACAAAACTTGATTGTGTTTGTCATTTTACGTATCTATTGTATAATAGGAGATGACCTTTATTCCGTGAAGGTTTATATTGAATAATAAACAGCACCTCAGTAGCTAATCTGCTGTGGTCTAGTGGTAATAGTATGCGCTCATAATCTGAAGGTCGATGGTTCGAATCCTACTCACGCCAATTATTTGTAAATCGGTTTTTCTATTATCTTTAATTGAAAATAAATACAAGTCCGTACTTATACTGTATATGTATTACTGTCATAGTTAATGTTAACTGCGGAAAAAATATCGGGCCCTGTCATGTCAATTTTAGATTGAAATATTTTTGGTTATACATTTATGATGTTATCTATAGAATTATACCTGAGCGTATTTCGGGTTGAACCATATTAAGAAGCTAAATAATGCATAATGATGTATTTTAAATTTTACATTACGTCGTCATAAAATGTATTTACCAACTTCCATTGGCATGGGATTTGGGGTTTAACATGAAACCTGTGATATTTAAAGGTAGACTTACAGATGTTAAAATATATTTTAGTGTATTAATTAAAAATAGCCACCTAATATGAAAAGTAGTTCCTTAAACTGCGTAATTGCAAATTTTGAGATGAATCGGATCTTTCGTTTGATGTAGTAAACATTTATGTGTAGTTTAACAGTACCATGATAGTCTGTAATTTTGTTACAAAGTTGTGATTTTCTATTATGAAGGACATCGTTTTTTAGCTTATAGCTATTTAAGATAGTGATTAGTATGTAAACAAGTATTATGTAATTGCAAGAAACACGATTTATTACGAATTTCTCTCAAATTTCACTGGATCGGTTGTACACCACCTACCGAGAACGTTTCGAAGGTTTATTGGACAAACAGGTACAGGTGTAAAAGAAAACCGCAAACCTTGTTTTGAACTTGCCTGCTATCGTAATCGTTCCCCATAGAAAACCATTCTTTGACTTTCTGTCGTGCACGACAGAAACTACTAAATCATCATCTTATTACATAAAGACGGCGTATTCGGCTTATTCACTTCAGGTGTGATCTAATACATTGGTAAGCATTCCAAATATGTAAAAAAAACCGGGGTTCGAGAAAAATTGGGGGCGCTTCTTTCTGGAAATCTCCTCATGTCTATTTAAATACTGATTTACTCAAAATTACACTTTTCATCCTGCAAGTCCTGCGTGCATAAATTTGTCTAATTTTGGTAATGTTGATTGTATGTGTCGAATGTTGGTAAAATGTGTCCTGTAAGACTTGTTTGTCGCCACGACAGGTTGAAAACGACATGATGGTGGTGTATTTGAATGAATTGTTCATGTCAGTTAACCAACTTTTGCAGTTACATCCAATTTAGTAAATGAATCGTTCTTACCGAGGTTTGATGGCTAGTATAAAAATCATGTTACTTTCTATTTGGGACTTACTGTATTGATGGTGCAATATAAAATATTAAGCGAGATGCGAGGAATGCGAGATAAAATTGATATGGGTGTGCGATGGAGTGCGTGAGTGTTTCTAAATTTGTGAGTATGGGCGTTTGTGGAGGGATGTGACTATGATTGATGTACATGTAGCTTATGAATTTTCAGTATTATTGTATATATATGTATTGTATATGTGCCCATCCTTAGAACCAGATAAACATGTCTATAACCTTTTAACCCCGTGTTAAACATTTACAAAATTTTCCCCTGTTAATTTACACCCTTCTCTATCTCAAAATGCTCAAGAATGCCAGAGTTGCATCATCAAGATTTGGAATGGGCATGTCAATGTTGCCTAGAAACCGTCAAAACATTTTGTGAAGACTGTTTTTGCAAGGTCAAATGGGCCTACTGCAGGACTGTGATGATGACAGCCTGGTCTAGGGGCAATGGGAATGGCATCTTAAACTGTAGCTGGCCTATGATGACTTGAGTTTATGTTCCTGTACAGTATTGTCCAGCAAGATGCCCTTAGTTCATACACCAAAATATTCCACACGCCAACACACATAGTCATCTATTGCTATTAGACAGTTACATCCCAGGTCATAACTAATCTACTTTCCTACAACATATTCACTAGTATTTTTATGTTGTATATACTATATTCTTCAAAATAAGCTTTTGGGCCACCCTGATTTTTGACTTAAAACAACATGGCGGCCAAAATACAAATTCTTAGTAAAAATGGCTAAAACCATATTTTTTCCGTTGAGAAATTCACACAAAAACTCTTAATTTTCCGTTTTATTTTACAAACACATTGCTCTTTGCATTTGACAAAGTGAAATTTCAAATTATCGAAAGAATTAAAAATGGCCACCACAAACGCTCAATACATTGATGGATTGCCTTAAGTTTATTCTTAAGGATATTATCGTAATATAACTGATGCATTGTTAACGTATTGTTGAGCTACTGCAAGAAAGCATATAGGGCTATCATTGTTTCTCAAAATGGCGGCTAAAAAATTCAAAATGGTTGATATTTAGCTTAATTACAGTAATGTATTACTTTAACTGCATTGTTGGGAATTATTTCGTTCTCTAAATGGTATTATTACAATTATTTATTACTAAATTATAACTACCGATTATCTGAAAAACAGCTGGAAAATTCAAGATGGCTAACAAATTCATGTAAAATACACGATATTAGTTGATTTTTAGTCAAAAATTGCATTTTGACCGCCATTTGTATTTATGGCAGTCATTTTGAGCATATTGATAGCCCATAGGTGTTCTGGTAGACCTGGGATGTACCTGTCTATATGGTATCAATATAATTATCCAAAATCTGTTATGGGCGAGGGACTACTGGTTAGAGAAGCAATTATAATAAATTTGGCGTTCCCAGCGCTATCGTTTAATTAGAATTGGGAAGGTAATTCACATCCGGAAAGAAGGGCACCACACTGTTATAAATATTCTTAAAAAACGTCATTTTAACTGTCAGCCGGCACTCGAAACGTGCAAATAACTGTAAAAAGGGACTTCAAACGGGTAAATAACTGTCAAAATACGTTGTTTTAACTGTTGTGAGTCCCAGCTGCCAGTCAAATTACCTTATTTTACAGAACATTTTTAACAGTGTACCTTGAATATAGAGACAAGGGAAAATATAATCCAAGTCAATAAGTTTTCGTGGAAATAACCTGGAAACTCCGTTGCTAAGCAATAATTCAATAAAAGCTGCATGTACACAGAAAATTTTCACTACATTGTCAAGTTTTAGGCCAAGTAAAAAAAAATAAAACAGTTGCTCGTCCGGACTTTTGAAAAAACCAATTGGGGAGGGAGGCCTTTATTATTTGTTATTTTATTATTTTTTTTTTTCAAAGGTGGCCGCCATGTCTAAGATGCCCACCATGATATATTTGAATAAAAATCCCTCCGATTGCGTTTGCATTGTGGAAATAGTAGTATGCAAGAAGGTTGAAGAAATTGCTCAACAAAATGAAGGATACTCTTTAAAATTGGTATGAGAATTCAATAGTGCTCCGATATTTTTTGTTGACTTCGTCCCCCCCCCCCCCTTTAGGCTTCGTTTTGGTGTTGTTGTTGTTGTTGGTTTTTTAAATAACAAATAACAAAAAAAAAAACGGTGCGGCGTCCAAAATCGGAGCGGGTGGGGACGATCAACTGGTTTATTTTGCTACTTTGCCTTATGTATAGTTCATTCAGGATTTGTTTTTTCTGTTCAAGAAGTACCCCGCTAAAACAGAAAATAAACTGCTTGACGGACTACAAACAAGTGGTAATTTTAGACCAGATCTCAAGAATTTTGATATGTGGAAAATATAACACGCTTCAGAGTAAAGATTCTCTGAATCAGTGGCGGATTTAAGGATAAGGGCCCTGTCAGCAGCTTAAGGTAGGCCCTATAGCATTGCTACAGTGCGACTTTTTGGGGCCCTGAAAGCAATATTTTAGGGGGCCCTGAGAGAAATATTTTAGGGGGCCCTGTCAGCAGCTGCTGACACTGCTGACTCTTAAATCCGCCACTGCTTTGAATCAAGTCTTAATGGTCTCATAATGACATGCCTTGCTGTTAAAAACACTAGTAATGGATGTTGATAAACCCATTACTCGAACCTGGATAAAGGGGTACTGCTTGTACATAGATTTGATTAGATCAGTCCGGACTTTTGAAAAAAAGTTGGTGAGGGAGGCCTTTATTATTTGTTATTTTATTATTTTTTTTCAAAGGTGGTTATTTTTTTGTTAGATGGTGGGGTATTGGTAGAATTTAGATAGCTGTTCAGACTTGTTCAGGAAGAATGTCTAAGATGAGAGAATTGGAGAACCACATTTATAACTGTGCCCAATGTCACTTTCTGCAACTCAAAAAATTGTTGGGACAAACTGTATATTAAATATATGCGAGTACGTAAAAGAAGTATGAACTATATGAATGAAAATACCAGAGCAAACATTTAATCATGTTTTATGTGATTTTAATTCACATATTTTGCTGCAGCCATGTTTTGTTTGTTTGTTGGTTTGTTTTTTTGTGGAGGGGGTCATATTGTTTTTCTTTATCGCAGGGGGGGGGGGGCTACATCTTTTTAGTGTCTAGAAATGGGTGTCATATAATTTCTTGGTGTCCTGCTGGTTGTTGCCGGTGTGAAAGTAATCATACTCCTGCAATAGCGGAGCGGCCGAGCCTTGAAAAGTGCTCTAGTTTTTCGAGTTACCACCTCCCCACCGTACAACAAAACACAACCAACCTTTATATTTGAAGGATAAATATATAAGAGTTAAGAAAATAATGGTTGTGGTTGAAATATTTGGTGGCATGGATGATTTTCTATGGCCGAAAAATGAAATTTGGGCTGCAAGTTAGCGAAATTATTATTTTTTTATTATATTTTTTTTTAAGGTAAAAATAATTTACAATCTTATGTTTATGGTATCCTTTTGTTATTGATATATGTTTTATACATTGCATAAAGGTTCAGTTAATACTCATTGTGGGTACATGTGATAAAATGGATGCTTTTTTTTAGGAAAAAGGGATTTTAGGGCTAAAATTCTAGACCTTTTATATTGAATAAACATAAATCTATAATATAAATGTCAGAATTGAATATATTGCTGATGATTAAATTTGGTTTGCTAAGACATTAATAAATCTTGATATTCTTAAGTTTTTTAGCCCTCAAAACGGTGATTTTTTGACCCCAAAACACCCCCCTGCCACCAAAGTTTTGTTTGACCACAACCATCCTTTTTTTAATTATTTATTACTATATTCGAATATAAGTGGTTGCATTTTGTTGTACCGGGGGAGGGGTTGTCGACAATTTTGCAGTCCAAACGCTCCACTACAAGTATCATAGTCCGGGCTCAATAGACGACAAAGGAATAAAGTATAAAACTAATGTGCGTGGGGAAGAGTCACTGAATCGATTGCTTATGGTTCACCATGGTTCCGGACTGTGAGCCCGGAAGACTATCTCCTGCCACACCTGCCCTAGAACGGTCCCTAGACAATTACCAACACAAATGGGCCATTCTTCGGTCACGTTTGTGACCGAAAAACGGGAAATTTTGTTTTTCAACCTAATGCGCTTTGCCAATATGACCAATCTGTTATTATTTTGTAAAATGAAAAACCTTTAGACCGAACCTACCAAAATAATGGTTCGATCGCCAGCTTGATTATTTTGTCTGAGAGGCAAATAAATTCGGTCACGTTTGGACCTCAGACAAAAACGGGGTTTTATAATTAAACTTCAACGATAAATTCTGTGAATATTTAAGTACTAACATTATTATCTTTGTTCAGAAAGAAATTGGTATGTTGTCATTACAACAATGTTGGTAATTAAAAGTAACAAGCCAAACTTTATTTTTTGGTCAATTAACAAATTGATCTCACTAAGTACGGTCACGTGTGTGACATTGGTGGTTAAGTGTGTGACATCTCCATTGAATTATAACACAAATTTATGACCATTGGTTAATGTGCACCAAAAAATGAAGTTTAATAAAATTCTTGTGTATTCCACATTATCAACTATTCAACACTTAAATTACTAATGGTATCAGTAATACCTTGCAAAGAGCAATGACTCTAGTGTGCAGATTCCTGCTGTGAATAGTGCAAGTTGACTAAATTTGGCACATTCACCCCAAACTTTCACAAGACACATGGAAATCAAGTTTAAACCAGCTTTATTAAAATTAATTGATGTTTCTTGTTTAAAATGATCATATTCATATTTTAACTGAAATACAAAGTTAACACGCCCTACCTTCTTCAAGATGGAACAGGAATTTATGTCCTTCAAATACTAAAATGGTGAGTGCCTGTCACGGTGTGACAGTAATTACAATCACTACAATTTTTAAAGAGGAAAGATTACCCATTTATTTTGTATAAAGGAAAATACATATAAACTGGCTTTACATGAAATATGAACATTACGACAGTGGTTTTCGAGTAAAAAAAACTTTTGGTATTTTTGGTCACGTTGTGTGACATACCGAAGTCAATTCAAATTCTTGTTAATTCTCTTTTTCTATAATTTGATTTTTCAACCTAATTTTGAAAATTGAAGTCATGCAATACTTTAGGCAGTATTTCAAAACAAAATGAAAAGCTATTTAAATAAACTAAAGAAGCAAAATGGGTGTAATAATCTCACTTTTTTATCCCAAAATGTAAACGTTAATTTATGGAAATGAGGGGTTTGAGTTGAACATTTGTTTAAAAATATCCTGCAGGAAATTGGAAGGATGATTAACATGATAATGTAAAGAAATTGCAATACCAAACTTTTTTGTATCAAAAAGGTGTACTTTTTTGAAGAATGGCCCAAATGTGCAACAACCTTAAAGAAAGTGAAAACTGGGGGCGCGCTAAAATTTCCCGCCAACAAAAGTTGGTGATTTTTGCCGTACTTAAACAAAACAGCACAATTTTGTGAAGAGCGGCCCGATTTCCAAATATTGAGATTTTTGCACAGTTGCATTTGGTAATGGCTAGTTAAACGATACTGTGGAATACCTCTAACATGTCTATGTATCGCAAAGAAGGCATTTTGTAATTTAGAATAATTAATATCGCTACACCGATAATGATGTCAGGGGCTGCTGGAAAGGTCATGGTAACTCTGCACGTCTCTAATGAGATAAATCTTTTCTTTCTCTGTAATTTTAAATTGTGAATGTTTGTCTTTTTCATAGTTTCGTTATAAGTGTTTGGTATGTTATAAAGGTGTTTGTTGATAGCATGAAAGTAAAAGTAATTGAAAAATGTAATTGAATTTGATTTTCGTCATATTTGTTACAAATGTCTTTCTGTATATTTCTTTATTAAAATGTTTGATTTTGAAAATCGTCATTGTACAAAGTTAAAGTAGGATAAAAGTATATGAAACAACTTGCAACACACGATTGCTTCCATTTTTGTTTCATGGCTTATTTCAAAATCCCTTTATTGCTAATTCCTTTGTGAACTTAAAGAACGAACAGACGATGGCGGTGGTTGCCAAGCCTCATTTAATATTATAGGGGGCAACTCACCCCAAAATATCAAAGAAATTACGAAGGCAATACCACAAACCAAATTTGAGTGCTTTGATGTGGGTCGGGTCATGTTCCCATGACCCACCATAACGACCTCGCCCTCATCCGAAATCAGAAAAACCTTTTACAGTGGAGTGATTTCCAAGCTCCAACGGTTTTGAAATAAGAACAAATTCATTGACAACATACAAAATTCAGATTTTTCGTCAAGACAGGGGGGAAGGACGCCCGATGTTCGATATAGAGTTGGGATTTGGAGGTTGCCGAGATCCTATGGAGCTCTATGGAAAAAAATCCCAAATCGGCATTTCATATGCCTGATTTGATTCCTCCAAAAAACCGCTTGAGAAAATTCCTTCAAATTTTACCATTACGGCAATTTAAGACCATTCTTTTTAAGCAAAATTTTTTGTTTTTTCTGCGAACCTTTAGTTCATTAGAAGAAATTGGGAGTGAGAAGAAAAATTGCATTTGAAAATTCAATTTTCGTCAATTTCAAAAAGCCCTAGACTGCTGAGAACTAGTATTCAAGTTTAGTCTCATCCTCATGTATTTGGGGTCCTAACAACCCCTATCGAATCCACGAGGTCCGAGCACGAACGTTATAAAAACACACTGTACGAGATAACCGCGCTCATGCAACCACAAGTATACCGACCGCGTATTGACACGATTCGGTCATATTAGCCCCACCCCCATTTGTCACATTTCCTTCCAAGACCTGATTTGCCATATAGTTGATTGCATGGTTTCGTGAAATGTGGAAAGTAACGTATAGTTTCGTTTATGGTGTTGTTGTTTGGACTTTTGCAGCAAAACCGTTTTTGCACAGGTTATGGACAGAAACAAAAATGACCGCTATCACGAGCATTTTAACACCATAGAATTTATATACAGTTTTAGAGTAGTGCTATAATTTTGCGAATTGTCGTGCGTGGATGTCAAATAAATCGAACTCCCTCCCACGGTCCAAGATTGAGGTTTTACCTGTTAAACAATGGCGGAAGTCTAAATAATGGTATTTCTCGGCAGCCATCCCCTTGAGAACGAAACATATGCCAGACAAACGCCCTCAATGTGCTCGAATTTGACTCTTTTCCGCCTGCTTTTTGTTGTCATCAACTTTTATAATTGAAACCCCGGTTATGTTGTTTATTCACAGCTATTCACCACATAAAAAAGCTGGGAGTGTCCGGAATTTGGGGTCATCCTTCATGTAATTCGTTGCGGAATTATAGCCTATAGCATGAAAACCGTCTATAAGAGGATCACAGGATTACAAGGACTGTACAGGCTTTATTCCGTAAAAGAATCTTCAGTGAAATCATGAATATCTTAAACAGAAGACACACCCGAATTTACATTTGAGTTATATTGTTATTGCCAAGGAGGGCGGCCGAGAAATCCCCAAATTAGACGTCGCCATTGGTTTTTTATAGCACGGTAAAAACGAAATCTTGAATTTTGTTATGTTGTCAATGAATATTTTCTTATTCCAAAACAACTGGAGCTGAAGAATCAACCCACGTAAGGTTATTCTGAGTAACCTAGCCGTGTGCGAAGCACGGCTAGGTCCTGTATTTTAGAGATTTCTTCTTCCGATTCTTCTTACCTAGCCGGGTGCGAAGAACGGCTAGGTCCTGTATTTTAGCGATTCTTTCTTTCCGATTCTTCTCTTCTTCTTTTCTTTCTTCTTTCTCGGACGACGAAACATTCAAAATGCTACAAGTGCCAAACGGTTATCCGATGCCACGAAATGGTCAGAAGACCACGACCAAGGCTCCCTATAGGGTACACAGATTTGGGTCAAAAGGTCACGTGGGCAAATTAAAGGGGCACTTTCTTTGAAAATTTCGGAACTTTAAAGCCTTCTTCTGCCACAAGAAGAAACAAGTGCATTGATCACCAGATGTTATCAGAAGAACACTGACCCAAGAACCCTATGGGGTGTACGCCAGATTGGGGTCAAAGTTTCTGTGGGCCGACGATTAAAGGGCATTCGTCAAACTTCTATAAAAAATTCCTCCTGTTCCACAAATCAATGCTATAATCCAAGACTGTTCAGAAGAACCGCTGACCCAAGGGCCTATGGGGTTGTACACACGAATTTTGCATCGAAGGTCATTAAGGGTCATTAAAGGGACACTTCGGGTCTGAATGTTGAAAAATCTTCAAAAATTCATATTTTGACTATATCAGGTAGCATGGTCACGTGACTCATGCATATAAGCAGCTGCGACCCTAACTAAAGGTGTGACCTCTCAACATGGGGTTAAAGGTCATTAAAGGGGGGAAATTACGGTCTTAATAGTGAAAAATCTTCAAAAATTAATATCTGTCATTTGCAAGGTACAATGGTCACGTTACTCATGCAAACGAAGCAGCTTCAGAATTCACAAAATTTGTGCTCGGATGGGGGTCTAAATGTCATTTTATTCACACGGCTGGTTTCGTGCTCTGAGCACAATTTGTCCTCTAGGGTTCTTCTTTCTTCTTTCCGACGCAACATTCAAAATGCTAAGTGCCCAAACGGTTTATCCGATTGCCACGAAATGGGTCCAAAGACCCACTGACCCAAGGTCCCATAGGGTGTGTACACAGATTTGGGTCAAGGTACGTGGGCCAAATTAAGGGGCCATTCTTGAAAATTTTCGGAACTCTATGAAAAAGCCTTCTTATGCCACAGAATAAGTGCCATGATCACCAGTTGTTATCAGAAGATTCACTGACCCAAGGCCCCTATTGGGTGTACGCAGATTGGTGTCAAAGGTAATGTGGGCCGAGGCTGCTTAAAGGGCTTCGTCAAAATTCTATAAATCCTTATGTTCCACAAAGCACATTGCTATAATCATCAAGTTGTTCAGAAGAACCGCGACCCAAGGACCATATGGGGGCTACACAGAATTTGTGGTCGAAGGTCATTAAGGGTCATTAAAGGGACACTTCCGGTATGAATGTGAAAAATCTTCAAAAATTCATATTTGCTATAGGCAACGGTAGCATGGTCACGTGACTCAGCATTGAAGCAGCTTGAGACCCTTAACTAAAGGTGTGCTCAACATGGGGGGTGTTAAAGGTCATTTTAAAGGGGGAAACTTCCGGTCTAATGTGAAAAATCTTCAAAAATTAATATCGTATTTGCAGTGGTTACCATGGGTCCACGTGGACTCATGATAAACAAGCAGCTGCAGACTCTTCACAAAATTTGTGCTCGGAATGGGGTCAAAGGTCATTTTATTCACACGGCTAGGTTCGTGCTCTGCAGCACAATTTTGTCTATAGTTCCAAGGCGGCCTTCAGGCGCCCCTTGTTCTGTTTTTGATGCGTTCTTCTTTCTTTCTTGCTTTCTTCTGGCAACAAATGCGTCTAGTTCAGTCATGGTCTTGACGTCTTGACCAGACTTATACCAAATGGACGTTGAGTCTTCCGATTCATGTCATATGACTTTGAACCCTGTTGACCTTTGACCTGGCCACAGGCATCAAATATGTAATTTAATTGCCAAAAATATCTTCTTTTACAGGATTATGCCGATATCAACTAAACTTGTTCAGAACAACCAAGACCCAGGTTCATATAGGCGTGTTCAGGAATAAGGAGTCAAAGGTCATTATAGGGGTCATTCGGTCTGAAGCAAGATATGTTCATTTAATTGGCAAAAAATTCTTCTTTACAGGATTATGCCGAGATCAACTAAACGTTTCACAGAACTCTGACCCATGCTACATACAGGGTGTTCAGGAATAAGGAGTCAAAGGTCCTTAAGGGGTCACTTCCGGTCAAAAACCAAAATATCCCAAAATATTCAAACATTTGATCTCAAAAACCAAACATCGGACAGTAACTAACTGGGCAGATCTGCATGTCATGTTACTTGGTGTATGCAAGGTATTTTTTATTTTGGAGGTTCAAGGTCATTTGAGGTCATTCCGGTTTTAAGGTTAATAATTTCAAGAATTTTATCTCCAAAAACTAAGCATAGTAGAATTTTGTTATTGCATGGGCAAACAATGATTTTGGTGTGTACACAAGGTTTTTTTTATACCGGGATTCAAAGGTTCATTAAGGGGGTCCAAAAGGTCAATTTTGCAAAAAATACTAAAAATAAGACCAAATTGGATTTATCATTTAGCCTAAAGAGGACAGATAAGCCCGTTATTACTACAGTGAGTAACATTTTATAGTTAAGAAGAGGTCTATATTAGTCTCGACTCCAAAGGTCAAGTCAAGGTCAAAGGTCAAAATTTACAAACAAGCTCCGATTGACTGAAATTACAAGAATAATCCTAGGGATATCGTAAATAACAGAAGAGAAAAAACAGTTGACCCTATTCGTGACCCAGGGGTCACTTTATAGAGGTGCAAGGTCCACAGGCTCAAATAGGTATTTTGTTACAAATTATCTCTCTACAGCATTACGCCGAGATCAACCAAAATGGTTCAAAGGAAACCACTGACCCTTGCTTCATATAGGGTGTTTCAGGGATAAGGAGTCAAAGGGTCCTTAATGGGTCCTTTCCGGTTTGAAAGCCAAAAATTTTGCAAAATATTCAAAAAATCGCTGTCCTTTACAAAGTACGTAGCAGAGGGACGTCATTAGCGAACTGTATTGTCAGCCAGGGTCTGCGCGGTTGTCCACAGTTTCAGGATCAAAGGTTGACGGGGTCAATTCCAGTCAAAACCAAAAAATATTCCAAAATTTCAATTTTTTTATCTCAAAACCCAAACATAGTTACAGTAACCTACCTTGCAGATATGCATTCATGTTGACCTGCTATGCAAGGTGTTTTTATTTTGGAGGTCAAAGGTAATTTAAGGTATTTCCGGTGTTACGGTCAATATTTCAAGAATTTTATCTCCAGAACTAAGCATCGTAGAATTTTTTTATGCAGTGGAACAATGCATTTGTGGTGTGTATACGAGTTTTTTTTATACCGGGATTCAAGGTCATAAGGGGGGTAAAAAGGTCAATTTTGACCAAAAATGCTAAAAATAAGACCAAATTGGATTTAATCTAAGCATAGGAGGCAGATTAAAGCCCGTCTTACTACAGTGATGTAACATTAATAGTAGAAGAGGTCATGATAGTCTCGACCCAAGGGTCAAAGTTCAAGGTCAAGGTCAAACTTTACAAACAAGCGCGGATTGAACTGAAATTTGACAGGATAATTCCTCGGGATATCGTAAATACGGAAAGACATAACGTAAAGTTGACCGTATTCGTGACCCAGGGGTAACGTTATAGAGGTGCAAACGGTCAACAGGCGTTCATAATGGATTTTTTGTTACAAATTATCTTCTTCTACAGCATTACGCCGATCTCAACCAAATGGTTCAAAGAAACCACTGACCCTTGCTTCATTCTTATTCTTAAAACATTATAACTGAAATTGGACATATTGTAAGTTACAGGGGTCAAATGTTACTTAAGGCACATTAAGGGGTCACCATTCCTAATTAGGCCGCCTTGGTGTTATGTCTAGGGCAGAACTAGTTCTTTCTTTCTTCTTTTCCGACGAACATTCAAAATTGCTACTAGTACCAAACGCGTGTATCCGATTGCCACGAAATTGGTCAGAAGAACCATTGACCAAGGTCCCTATAGGGTGTACACAGATTTGAGTCAAAGGTCACGTGAGCCAATTAAAGGGCACTCTTGAAATTTTTGGAACTCTATAAAAGCCTTCATATGCCACAGAATAAGTGCCATTGATCACCAGATGTTTCAGAAGAACCACTGACCCAGACCCCTACGGTGTGTACGCAGATTGGGGTACAAAGGTCATGTGGGCCGATAAAGGGCATTCGTCAAAATTCTAAAAATTCACTTTTTGCTTTTTTGTTCCACCAAATCAATTGTATAATCAAAGACTGTCAGAAGAACCGACTGACCAAAGACCCATAAGGGTGTACACAGAATTTGATCGAGGTCAGTAGGGTCATTAAAGGGACCTTCCGGTCTGAATGTGAAAATCTTCAAAAATTCAATTGACATATGCAAAGGTAGCATGGTCACGCGACTATGCATATGAAGCAGATTGAGACCCTTCACCAAAGTTATTGCACACATGGGGGTCAAAGGTCATAAAGGGGCAATTCCGGTCTTATGTAAAAATCTTCAAAAATTCCTATCTGTCATTGCAAGGTGCATTGGTCACGACTCATGCATATGAAGCAGCGGTAGACCTTCACCAAAGTTGTGCTCAATCATGGGGGGTAAAGGGTCATTAAAGGGGAACTTCCGGTCTTAATGTGAAAAATCTTAAAAATTAATATCTGTCATTTGCAAGGTACCTGGCGCACGTGCCCTGCATATGAAGCAAGATTCGACTTTTACAAAATTTGTGCTCGGTATGGGATCAAAGGTCATTTTATCCACACGGTAGGTTCGTGCTCTTCGAGCACAATTTCCTCTAGTTTTTGTTTGTATATATTAAAACTAACGAGGACGAGGTGGGTGATATATGGGTCATGGGAACACCTAGCACGTTCACTTGCTTTCTTCACAGTGGTGGCGACTTTGGTTTGGTCCTTTGTCCATGTTTTTCATGTGTTTTATCATGTGATATCAAATTCCACCTTGTTCGAAGCAAGATGTTCCTACGTATCTACATCGTTAGGTGCAAAAGGGTTTAGCGACCACGTTTTGTGTCTGACTATAAGTTGGGTTGTATGGTAACACCCCCCGTGCCACCCCCCCCCCAGAAGTACCCACAGCAACTTTTTAGGTGCCTTTGGGATGTTATGTTTAGCAGTGAAACTATCCAGATGCTCTGCGATAACAAAGAGGCCGCCATGATGGCTATCCAAAATTGGTCAAAATCAATAAGTCATATATCAGCTACGTAAAACCAATTAAGCACAAAAAAATGGTTAGTTATATGTTCGCAACCCTCCCAAACTTAATTTTGGTATTCTTGTTTGCTTAATGCTTCAATCCAAGATGGTGCCAATATGGTGCCAAAAGTAGTAAAAACAAAAAAAAATTTTGTGAGACACTCGAATATTCGCCAAAAAAGTTTCAATACACTAAATTCAAGTTGGTCAGCAAAATGTTCTAATTCAGAGGAAGGTCATGCATTGGCTGAAAATTCAAGTGGTAAATGATAACATAATCCATATTTAACTGGATTGTCCACCGCTTTAACACACCACACTTGGATAAAAAAATACAATTCAATGGCAATACGGATCCTTCTGAACAAACGGCTCGATAAAGTCTCTACATCGTGTCAACCATGTTCTGCCAGGCAGTATATCCTGAATCTGACTATTCCATTGGTCTCCTGTAATTTGCACGTGGTGTTATGAGGAGCAGGACACACTTGGTTGTGTAAATAAAACGAAATGCAGATTTGTTATAAACTGGGAAGTATCTCAAAATAAAAGCAAAATTATAACCTATATGTTTTATGTAACGATTGTCCACCGCTTAACGCCTTGGCAGATTACAGGAAATAACATTTTGTTTGAAATCTGGAGTCATATCAAATAAAGCAAATAAAACATATAGACATTATATAGCGATTGTCCACTACTTTAACACACGTTTGGTAGTGTAAATAAAACTATTTTATATTTTGTTATAAATTGGAGGTATCCAAATCAAGCAAAATTATATAGACAATTTATATAGCGAGTGTCCACCGCTTAAAACAACACCGGTAGTTATAAATAAAAAGAAATCAATACACTTCTGTTGTAAAATCTGGAGTATCTCAAAAAATATAAACCAATAGGTATTTATATAGCGATGTCTGCGCCTTAGGTTATGAATGTGATTTAGTTGCTGTCATAGTCACCAAGACCAGGTGACTTATGTCAGCCGTACTCATAGTCCGGCTACACCGGTAAAGGAATAGGGTACTCGATCAGTTGACTCTTCAAGCAACATTAGTGTCACGCTTTGATCCGTTGTCGTCTATGAAAGCCGGACTGTGACTCCTGGCGGACCATAACTTACTTCAACGGGGACAGTCCGAGGTCTTTGGATCAATCTCATCCACATGAATATCTGCTCATCTGACATTTCTGTTCATTGACTTCCAGCCAATTGCAGATGTCTGCAAGGACGTGAGGCAATAGGTCTTCTGACCAAACTGGCTCGATAAAGTCTGTACATTGTGTCCAACCATGTTCTGTAGAAAGTGGTATATCCTGAATAGGCACATCTGAAGTTATGGAAGTAGATGATGAGGTAATAGCTGAGAGGAATTTGTATGCTTCCTCTATCATGTCTATGGATTGCACAAGGTCAAGGAAGTTAATAAAGTAAGAGCCACCATGCTTAAGAAAATTACAAGACGGTGCAATGGAATAGGTAAGATGTGCCTATTCAGAATATACCACCTTCTACAGAATATGGTGGGACACGACGAGGCTTTATCGAGACAGTGTGGTCAGAAGAACCGGTATTGCCATCGAAATTGTATTTCTTTATACCAGGTGTGTGTTAAAGCGGTGGACAATGACTATATAAAATGTCCATTGGTTATAATTTTGCTTTTATTTAAGATGCCTCCAGATTTTAAAAAAATAGTATTTCTTTTTATTTATACTACCAAGTGTGTGTTAAAGCTGTGGACAATCGCTATATAAAATGTTTGTAGGTTATGATTTTGCTTTATTTGAGATACCTTCAGATTTGTAACAAAATGGCATTTCTTTTTATTTATACTACTATGTGTGTGTTAAAGTGGTAGACAATCGCTATATGAAATATTTGTTTTACTTCAGCCCTTATGCTAGTTATCTTTAATTTACAACACCAAGTGCGTGTTCGTGGTTAATTAATATTTTTATATTGTTTATTATTTACTAGCTCTAAATCCATATAGTCATTTAGATTGCAATTTTTAGATAGCAATTTTTAATTTGCAACATGTTAACAAATATAAAAAAATCTGATGTTCAAATTTGGTTTACCACTTGTATTCTAGGAAAAAATAATGCATGACCTTTGCTTTATTTGAGATACCTCCAGATTTTAAACAAAATGTTATTTTTTAACAAGTGTGTTAAAGCAGTGGGTAATCGTTATTGCTTTTATTTGGGATACCTCCAGATTTATAACAAAATGGCATTTCTTTCTATTTATACAATTCACCAAGTATGTCTCTGCTTCCTCACAACAAGCGTGCAAATTACAGGAGAGCGTAATCAATCATGGCAATGGAATAGGCAAGATTCAGGACATGCCACCTCCTACAGAATATGGTTGGACATGATGTGGAGACTTTATCGAACCAGTTTGGTCAGAAGGACCCGTATTGCCATCGAAATTATATTTCTTTATACCAAGTGTGTATGTGTTAAAGCGGTGGAAAATCCTTGGATCTTGAATGATAATCCAATTGCAGCTACTTAGAGCTAAACTTGGATGGTGCAGGTGATGTCACAAACAAGGATGGGTGCAAAACTGAAGTGAAGGAGGATAAACCAATCCAATACCAACTAAAGAGTCAACAAAATGAGTCAAAAAATATTAAATATCCAATTAAATATGGATTATGTTATAATTTACCACTTGTATTTTCAGCCAATAATGTATGACTTTTCCTCTAAAATTAGACCATTTTGCTGGCCATCATGAATTTAGTGTATTGAATCAGAACAAAAGTATGCTTTAAATTAGTTTCTATGGATTAAAACATTATCTGATCATCTCATTTATTATTTAATCAAAAAGTTTGGCTGATATTCGAGTTTTTTCACATTTCACTACTTTTGGCAGCCGGATTTGAAGCGCTGGAGCAAAACAAGAATACCAAAAATGAAGTTGGGAGGATTGAAAACATAACTAACCATTTTATTTGTTCTTTATTGATATTACTTAGCTGATATATGACTTTTTTCAAATTTTGACCAATTTTGGCAGCCATCATGGCGGCCATCTTGGATATCTCGAGAGCATCGGGTTTTTTTACTGCTAACATTCCAAAAGTGTTTTAGGACCCAAAAAGGCACCTAAAAAGTTGGTGTGGGTAAGTTCTGTGGGGGTGCACGGGGGTGTCCCAACTAAATACGATTACTGGGGCGTTCAAATAGAACTACGTTTTAAGATTGTCTGAAAAAAATATTCCAACTTTATGAGCAACAGTGTATATATTTCAATACGTCCCTAGAGGAAAATGACTACCAACCTGACCATCACCGCAAAAAAGGTGAAGTAGCGTTATTGTCTTGTTAGATTTAGGAGCAAAGTCCCACTAAAAACAAGGCAAGGGTCCGCTCCGTGATTTTTGAAAAGTGGCATAAAAAGGCAATTAGGGATTTAAGGGATATATTCAACTTAAATTATAATTACATTTTCTTTTGAATTTTCATTCCTCTTGGCAATGTGAATTAAAGGGGCACCTCGTGATTCACAGCCTCATCGCCCAACCATGTTTGTCTATAGTAGATTTCAAATTAAGTGAGAGTAAAGAGGAAAACCTGCGACGACGAATATGGATCGGCAGCCAAATTCACACTGGCTCGACCGGGAATCGAACCCGGGCCGCATTCATTGGTGGGAGGTGAGCGACTCAACCGCTACACCAACTCGCCCGCCCTTTTACCATTACAAAACACATTACCATGCCACAAAGTTAATGCACAGAATCGGCTAACTGGAAACTGATGAATTCAGTTCTACAATGGTCTGTTAAAAGTTTGGCCCATTTTGGATAGCCAAATAAAAACTTAGTTGTGTTATGTGTGCATTGATATAAGAATGCATTATTTCCATGCTGTGATAAGGAATATTTTGCAGTGTTAAAGATAAGTTATGTTCAAATAACAACGTTTAAATGAAATAATTGATGGTGTTTTCATCCTGATACTTCAATTGAAACACCCAAGCTATCTTTGATGTGAAATAATATATTTAGGTTAACATTTATTTACTATCTACATTACTATACATTGTATGAGTACCATAAACTTTTTTACCTGTGGCCATTAAAAAAATCCTCTTATCTCTCACGGTGAATGAACAAACCTAAAGATAAGAGGTCTCATTTTTTTTTAAAATTTACTCTCGTACGTGCAAATTCGTCTACTCTGGTTAGGAATTTGTAGTTTTGTATTTTCAGTCCGTAAACGCACAGATATTACAACACAGTAACCGGGGGCGTGTTACAAACATTTGCTCATTACAGCCAAACGCACCGTCATAATCAACTGAAACTTTGGAAATGCATTTTTCTTGAGGATATCTATCATAAATTATGAAACCATAAACGATTTTTAAAACATTAACCATAAACAAATTATATTTTCTACATACATGTACTCAAAATTGATTGAACACTACGCCCAAATATGACAAAACATTATTTTGAAAAGAAATATAATGATTACAACCAAGCATTCCAAGAAAGACTTAGTACTTCTTTCATTTAGCAATACTTATTTCATCCACCATTGTGTCCATCTCATCAGTCAAGAGCGTTAACCAAATATATTTCATTCAAGGTTTTAAAGATGTCTTATAACAATCATGTGACTTTTACCTACACAGAAATTGGCAAGGGGGTATAATATGCATGTATTTAGTACTGTTGATTCGCGTATTCGAGCTGAGTATTCGCTTTGATCATGTTGAAGAGCCGCTTTCTAACCACCTGTTGTGTGTTGCTACAATTTTTGACCAGGCGAAGAATATACTCAAGTTCTTCCAGTTCTTTGATGTTTTGTAGTTCTTGCTGGAATCCATCAACAGTTGGATTACTAGCTGACACTTGTAGACCAATGACACTTCTGTTGTCGTCGTTGTCATTATGGTACTGAAAATAGAGGAGACACTAGCAATGAAGGTCTGGCTTCAAACTCAACCATTATTTGACCGGTGTAAAGAAAACAGTGTCGCCCATGTACTAGCTACCACGTCAACATGTACGGAATAAACCGTGATCGTGTAGACGAGGCCATTTGGGTACAGTGCTGAAACAAATGATGCGTATAGCACTCAATAGAACACATTGGCTATGGGTGGTAGGACACTCAGTCACACGGACACTGTATTAAATTGACACCGGGGCTTCAGATAAACCCGGTTTCATTGTTTACCACAGTAGAGTAGACACCGGTGTCATATAATACCATGTCCGTGTGACTGAGTGTCCTACTACCATATAGCTGTCTATTGTATTCTCCATTGACATGATTGAGTTCTGTAAGCATCATTTGATTCAGCACTGTACCCAAATGACCTCGTCTACAAGGTTACGGTTTTTATTCCGTTGCTATGGTAGCTAGGACACTCTCTCATGGGACACTCAGTTTCTTTATATCGGGAAGAACCCATGCCAGTAACAAAAAATACTTAGATTTTATGATTTTTTTCGATGTTCCGGATAAGCAAACGCTGCTTATTACTCTAATTCAAGATAATAACCGTTATTTGGGGTTCAATTTTGTTAGCTCTAATTAACGGAGTGTCATTCTCTAGTAAAGGAAGCCTTATTTGCAGATAACGCCCCTTATCTCGAGATAGGTGAAAGTGGTCTTGAGCTTCTATAGACGTTCTCTGGTTTTTTTTTTTGTTGTTTTGTTTGTTTTTTTTTTTCAAAATAGATACAGCCTTGACAGTTGCGAAATATTACCGCCATAAGGAAAAAAGAGGCGAAAAACTATTACTTGAAATATGTTTAAACAACAAGACATACCTTAGTAAATTCACATATGAGATCTGTGAGATGCTGAAGGATTGCAAACAGTGAAGTAGGGGTGTTAGAAATATGGAGAGTCTGAAGTAATTCTGAATGCAGCTTGAGAAGCGCTCTAATGGCCTCGGCGATTTGTATCTGGACAAAATTATGATAATAGAAAATAATTATTATAATAATAATAATTATTATTATACATAATAATAACATAATAGTGGGATAAGGTGACAAATTATAATCCCTTACGTCCCTAAATGCCATTTTTTTGCCACTTTTCAAAAATCACAGAGCGGACCCCTGCCTTATGTTTAGGGAGAAATTGCCCCTAGATCTAACAAGACAAATAACACTACCCCCCTTTTTGCGATGATCGTCAGGTTGGTAGTCATTTTCCCTAGGGACGTAATGGATATTAGGCAATAATGAAATTTGCATAAATTTGCATAAATTAATATTCATACCGGAGTTATTAACGAAATTAGTCGCAATATTACATAGAACTGTTACTCTAACAAGGGTCGCACAACAATGTTGGAATTCGCCATATGGACATAATAGCGTTATAGTTATTGTAATATAATTATACTAATTATAATAAGAATTTAATGATAATCATGCTGTTTTCAGGATATTCACTTGCGTTTTTAAGAGTTAATCATCAAGTTTTAGATTGATTAAATAAGCACAATTTACACCCCTCTACTTGATCAGATGAGCTTTCAATCACCAAAGATGAAAGCAAGATCTTAGTCAAATTGGTCAATATTTTACTCAACATGATAATCCCTTTATTTACTCCATTTTGTAGAGTGTTCTTTGAACGTTAGGTTAAATATCCTTATACATAATTATCTAGTGTTTACCTCACATGTGGACCCAGAACCAATGGTTGGGTTATTTTGTCCAAGGTGCGCTATCAGAGTGCTATTGCAGTAGGCTCTTCTTGCGTCGTCATGACAAGTTGGGTTAACGTCTTCATGTATCTGTAAAATATACTCTTTGTTGAGAGAACTCTTATGCTAGATATATGACATATCAAGACAGTATTCACAGCTTACTTGAGTCTTTCAGTCTTACTTGGAAGAATTTATCTTTGTTTAGTATTTTTAAAGAATAGTTGACTGTGACCTTTGTGGTTTTAATATCAATGAGTACGAGTCTATGATATTCATGTTATAGACACATTTGTTGATTAAAGTTATGACAAACTTAAAGTTAGCCTACAAATGTCTTTATCCTCTTATTAATGCCCATATCTGCTTTGAGGTGTGCTATATTTATGTGCAAGCTATATCTGTATTCCTCCAATGGAGCAAATTGAAGAAATTTCATATTTGGTGAAAATTCTTTAATTCAAGGTTGTGTGTTGCATAACACTAAGTGCTGCAACTAATGGAGATTTATAGATTATTTGACCAACCAAGATTAGCTTTTCGCCGCTTCGTAATTTTTAGTTGTGGATTATAAAGGCAATAGTGTTATCATCCACTGGTATGCAACATACAAACCTTGTTTTATGTGGTATTCACTTCCAACTTAGATACAAAATGTGAAACTTGTAGGAATAGCTATATACTGTGGCTGACTGAACGCACTTAGTGGAAGTGTAAAAGGGAATGTACACCTTCAGAATTTTGATACTGATTTTTGTCACAGATTTTCAAAGAGTATTAACATACCTAAACATTTCGTCGAGTTGGGACCAAAATTATCTATAGTTACCTTAACAAACTCTTTGAGTTCTTGTACTTCATGCCTATATTTTCTAGTTATGAGTTTAAACTTTTACTTACACCGCATATATCACTTTCAGACGACAATCCGGTACAGTTTTGATAAATCTGTCATGAAAAAAGGGAGTTTGTGTATTAAAGCGATATTTCGTGATCCATAGCCTCGTCCCCCGAAGTCATCGGTAAAAAAGAAGAAATTTTCAATCATGTTTACATTTAAGGCCGAAGTCTGGATATCGATGATATGCCGATGCTGTTATTAAACAAAATACTATTGCCCTCACAGGGTAATAATCACGATCTACAGGGTGACCCAATAAAAACTTTACCCAAAAATGAAAGTGTAATAGTCACTATCTACAGGGTGACCCAATAAAAACTTTACCCAAAAATGAAAGTGATATTTTCCACTTTTTTAATTTGATATCTGTGGATTTTATTTTATCATAAAGAATGGGTAATTGTGCATCTTGCCTGAAAAAGGCATGGAAATCCCCAATGCCCAAATCAAGCAGATCGTGTCCTACCCCCCCCCCCCCCCCCCACCCTGGCACAAGACAGAAAACTGGTATTCATCACAACTGTATGCTATGATTTCAGATTTGAAAAGCCCGGTTGCCAAAACAATTTATGTGTACTTATCATTCCATCTCATGAAATACCCATGGACAAGTCTGCAGTTGTGCTAAATACCAGTTTTCTGTCTTGTGCCAGGGCAGGGAAATTGCAACGGAATTGGTTGATTTTCACCCTTCTATACTAACTACCTTTTCAAAGCATATGCACGTATATTTTCTTGTTGTAATTTAGGTTACTATGAATGAATTGATTTTGCCCATATTGGCCGACCTGAAAACACTCGAAGTTTGTCATTTTTAGTGTGAAATAAATACTTAGATTGCACTGCTTGCACACCCTGTATAAATTGGTCGACCAAAATGCAGGAGCGTAACAGGGGTCACTTATCAGAGGGGACAAATGGCACATTTTTGTGGTTAAAGGTAGTTTAGGGGCATATTTTCCTGGTTGTAGGTAAAAATGTCCCAGTGAGCAGGCAAAAAAGGGCTGATTTAAACATGATTTTCCAGCTTTTCTTCCCGGGCAAAGCTCGCTGGGGTGGCCCGCCTCCCTCGCCTGTTACGCCACTGCCAAAATGGGGCACTTTTTCGCTCATAACATACAAACCCAACATTGATTAGCTCCAGTGGCGGATTTAAGAGTCAGCAGTGTCAGCAGCTGCTGACAGGGCCCCCCTAAAATATTGCTCTCAGGGCCCCCTCAGACACTCCCCTAGTTGCACTAAAGTGCGACATTGCATCACTTTACGGCCCAAAAGGGCCCACACCAGTGGCGTAGCCAGGTTGGGGCAGAGGGGGGCAGAGTGCCCCCTCTGAAAATGTTTTTGAGGGGAAATCGGGAAATAAAACACGGATACTCATGTTAAATCAGTCCTTTTTCGGATTCTTTTGCCCTGCGACCGGAAAGTTTTTGCTTTTGATCGGGAAATTGTTGCACCTACCGGGAAATTGCCCCCTCGGAACCACCGGGCTGGCTACGCGCCTGGCCCACACCTTAAGCTGCTGACAGGGCCCTTTTCCTTAAATCCGCCTCTGTTTAGCTCTAAGATTTCACAGGGTAAATGAGGAAAATAGTAGCTTTCTTCAGACACCAATATTTTGGCAACTTCCGGTAAAATCTGGGTCCCTGGGGACGAAGCTTTTAGCGATCGGGCCATGGACCCTTAAATTCTGAACACATATTCGTGTCACTTCATGCGTATTGTCGGATGTGGTTTTACTTTGCACCAAAATCTAAAAAGCCAACGATATAGTGGAGTAGATAAATTATTTAATGCAAAATGTTCTCATATTGCAGACAAAAGCGTTAAAATTTGGTATAATTAAAATAAATTTAGATTTCATGATCCATCTTGAGTTAATGGTTGTCCTAAATATGCGCAGAATCTTTTAGATTAAGACTGATATGCCTTTGCCTGTATGACATATTTTGGTGCTTTTGTCACTAAATTCGTATAATTCAATCTTTTGCGCTTTAAATGGCCATGGTCCGATCACTAATAGCCTTGTCCCCAGAACCCCCGATTTTCCCGGAAGTGGTCAAAATTTTGGTATTTAAAGAAAGCTACTATTTTTGTCCTTCTGTGAAATCTTAGGGCTAAAATGTTATGAGCGAAAATGTGCCCCATTTTGGTCGACCAATATTACTTTACAAAATCACGTTTTTAGCGCTGTTTTCCAGTATAACTTTTTTTAAATTTTGGTGGCTATAACAAGTTAATTACGAAATTTTCTACTAGGGATGTTTTCAAATGTTTACCATGGCCAAATATAAAGCGATTTATTGATGTTATACTCTTACCAGCTCAATGTAATCCATTTTTGCATTACTGAGATTACTGTACAAGACTCCTGCGTGATCTCTCAGATCGTCTATGGAAGGTACAGTCCCTATTTCATCTAAACATCTTGCAGTGTCCAAAAGACCAGTGGCTCGATTTGAGATCAAAATCAACAGAATGCAACCTGTGAATGTGAAATAAAAGAAATTATCACAACATTTATTGCCATACAATTTGTTTTTTATTATTATTATTACTATAGAGTTCCTTGGAAACTAGTGTTCTGTTTTTCAATCTGCTCGGCGAAATCACGATTTCTTTCAGATTTACTGAGATCACTACGGTAACTCATGGTTGACTACGACACTTGGCAGAACCAGTAGAATCGCACTTCTATAGGCGAACCTTAAATTTTAATATGTTACCATAAATCTGCATTCATTTCTTAGTTGAAATCTAGAACATGGAAGGCGAAGTCTTGATCTGGTCATATCTAGAGACTTTCAAAGAGGTAAAAGACATTTTGACCGTCTACACTGTACAAATCGCCATGTTGAAAGCAAACGCCCCATAATGCATCAGTCAAAACATCGATACCTAGAGGCGGTAGATTTAAATCTCAAAGCAATTATAGTATCCCTAAAGTAAGTTTCATCTGTGAAAAGAATTTAAAGAAGCTGATTACCGAAGTAGGGGGAAAACAAGGTCAAGCCCCATTGAATGCAATGGATGTTGACCTTTGGTGGCCCCTACATTGGGAACTAAGCATTTAAGACAGTCAAAACTATTCCTTATTTTAATCATATGAGCTCCATCAATAATTGGCACCATTTTTTATCCAAATCGGAGTAATTTTAAAATTTGACCCCCGTACAACTGAAAATGACCTTTTTTTTTTTTGCTGTTTTTAGCCTATAACTCCAAAACTTTCAGCCGCAGATAGTACAAAACTATACCTTTTTGGAATCCTTATGATTAAACTATTAACTTGGTATACTTTTCAACATGATTGGATCAATTTCCAAATTTGACCCCTGTTATTGACCTTTGACTCCCGAAAAACCAATTTCCCCACCCCTACGATAACTCACTTTTTTTTGGTAAATGTAGACACCTTTATCTACCAAAATCAGTTGAAATCAGCTTCTTTAAAATTTTTTCACAGATTTGCTAAGAATATGTTTACTTTTGAGTTACTATTACTAGAAATTCCTAAAAGGTGATTTTGGACATTACAATTACTATTGTTATTATTATTATTATTTAACTCTGAATTTAATCTGCTTTTCTCAGAAAAAGTCAATTATTTGTATTAAATTATATTACCTTATACCACTTCGCACACGACGACTTGACAATAAAACAAAAATTTGAACAATGTACTCACTAATAGAAACCAACGATTAAATTATAGGGGTGGTTCAAGACATAAAATGTAATTGGGCATAAATAAAAGTATATATATCATAGTGAACTGCACACTGGTTTGCATACATGAAAAACAGTGAACTTGAATAGCGTTCGCATTAATAAGAATCCCTGCAGTTATCATCTTGTCCCCATGCAACCATGGTAGCAATCGATTGACGAGAAATCTTTGATCTGCACAGGACGTTCCTCAATGCATGCCAAAGGACGTTAAAATGACAAAAGTTGAGTTAAAATTTCGGTCTGTTTTCTAGATTTGTCTTCATAAATCTAGTACACCAATTCATGATAACAAAAATATATGCACTTAAACACAGAAGTGACTTTTTCTGAAACTTTCATTTTAAAAATATTTTAAGTATGTCATTTGCAAAAAGTTTTGACGTCCAATGCTACACACCAGCTATTGCTTCTATTTCATCTAGGTACTACATGGCACAGTAACGCAGTC
The DNA here is from genome assembly GCA_023653785.1 of Ophioderma brevispina. Lineage (NCBI taxonomy): Eukaryota > Metazoa > Echinodermata > Ophiuroidea > Amphilepidida > Ophiodermatidae > Ophioderma > Ophioderma brevispina. Next base: position 54,155 of record JAMKCH010000968.1, on the reverse strand, counting down.
TAGGCAGGTACAAATCTAGCAATGTACACTCCATACCTTTTTTTCAGATATAGCCGCAGTCGTAACAGTGTGTCAAATGTTAAAACCGTTAACATTTCCTCCGTAGACGCACTGTAGGATGCTTTTCAGAATATTAAGGAAGAAAATTAATAATTCTTAATTTATTATCTCTTAACCAATGGAGATCAACATTGAGCAAAGAAGTAATCCAGAAAGTAGTTTACAAAATGCTGTTTAATCAGCTAGAAATTTTTGACATAATGTTACATTTCAGGTACTGTGAAAACACCCATATAGAAGAATAAAGGTACGTGCAAGATTAGGTATACATACAAGAATAACAATATACATATTAAAAGAGCACCAAGTAGGGATGCAAAAATACAGAATCAGAAGGAGAGAAGAAGACTCAAGGGAAATGACAAAATACTGACAACCAAGCTTAAACTATGTGGTCAATACTTGAAATATAAATAAGAGAAAGAGACTACAAAAGAGTGAATGAAAAAAGGAAAGGAGTCAAGGACTAGATACAAGGACTAGATGTTGTTTTGCCTACCTCAAATTGTTAATACCACAAAGGTGAAACTTATATAAAGACATACCTGATAACAGAAAATCGCTGAAGCCCATTTTGTTATGTTGAGACCTGTGTTTAGTTCTATGTTGTGGAACTGTAACTGTGCAACCTTCTCGTGACCCGTTTGCCGACAAAGCAAATGTTGGTCAAACTCTCCCATTTTATAGACTCGTGGATAAAACCTACGATAATGTGATCACTTTTTACCGATATTAATGATAATAATACGTTTCCAATAATTTGACATCTAACCTGCCTCTTTTAAGTTTTATTATCCCAGTTCTGCTCAATATCCGTAACATAAATAGCGCTCGAAGTAATTAATAGTAATCATATACAAAATTACCTATAGCTGAAATTCACCTAGTGCAATATATACCGTAATATAATATATGTATAAATTTCACCTAGTTACCCACACTACCCCGTCTTTGCTTTGTAATTATAACCTGTATCATAATAGCAAAAATAGTTAGCAAAAATAGTAAGAGAACAAACCAAAAGATAGATGAAGTCAGATAAACGCAAAACGTTTCGTGGCGCTGTCGACTACGTTAGTAAAATATAATGAGTACTTTCAACTGCTATTTGCAAGTACATTGTTATCGTATTTTTTATGATCCCTCTAAGACCCCTTTGACCTATCTCAGTAAACAATAAGGAGTACAAAAGGGAATTGCCCTCATTTAATGTAAAATCTTAGTCTAAGCTCAAGTGAAATTCTGGCACGGTAGGACTTAGAGCAAAATGGCATAAAGAACTTCTACTCTATTTAAGTAAAGAATTTTTCTACGAAATTTCTATGAAATTCACTACTAACCAGGCTGGAATGATATAAACAACTATAGAGCCACATTCCCGGGACCACATTATGCGAATAATAGTATAGATAGGAGGTTAGGAATAGATAGGATTGATAGGATGGGTGGGAAAGAAAGGCGAACTTTAGGGTAGGAATGGTGGATGGGGACTAGGGGATAATGGTGAGTGTTGGGAAAGATAGTATAGATAGGAGGTTAGGGATAGATAGGATGGATAGGATGGTTGGGAAAAGAAAGGCGAACTTTAGGGTAGGAATGGTGGATGGGGGCTCGGGAGGATTGAGAAAGATATTAGTTTTATTATTAATACATGATATGCATATGAATATTTATTAGAAATGGCTACTTTTCATTTTCATATATGTTCCCTCTAACATCAAAGATGGTAACTTTCGCGGCACAAACTTGCAGCCCGTCTCCTAAAGTCCATAGGGCGCACAATTGTTGTGCCGAAATACCCGGCTACCGAAATACCCGGTGCCGAATTTAGTAGGGTCTTAAAGGTGTATTTCGTGATCTAAAAAAAAGTAAAGTCTCGTGCCGAGCAAGCTCGTGCGCGGAGTGCCCATCTCTCTTTCCTTAGCGTTTGGGCCAGACTCCTCCGTATTGTTGTGTCGAAATACCCGGCTGCCGAAATACCCGGTGCCGAATTTACCTACTTTCGGCAGTGCCGAAGTACCCGGGCATTCGGCAGAGGAGAAGGGAAGTGGAAAATAACGTGCTGTTGATGTGTAGAGCACGTGTTTACGCATTTTTCGTGATTTTATGGACAATTCTACAATGAAACTCATTAAAAATCAGGCTTTTGGCATTTAGGAACAAGCATGTATGTAATAGTAGACGTAAATACGATCTTGTAACGCCAAAAGCACCCACATAGACCCCATAAGCAAGGCTGGTAGCCGAATTCGGAAAGAATGTATACGTTATAGCATTGATATACATATGGCTCCCATTGTAAATGTCCCCTTTATTGAGGAGGGCTATTAGGCCTGTTGCAACACTGGTTAGGTTTAGGGTTGGGTTATAGGGCCTATAGGACCTAGGGTTAAGATTAGGGTTAGGAATTAGGTTTGGGTTTGGTTATTGGGGTCCGGTGAGTACAAACATTGGGATTAGATCTGATTTTCTACTTGACAAATAGGGGTTATGTGATTTTATTTTTTTTTTTCTGATGGGGGGGGTCATGCTAAATTTATTATTCAGTAAACCAAGCATATATCTGCATATCAGCAGAAAATCATATGATGTACCTAATTGTGTGTGTGGGATGGCTGTATGGGTTCTTTGCAATAGGGCCTATGTAGGCTAACTTTACATTGGAGTTATGCAATTTTCCAAACACATATTTCAATTTCTCCGGCGCCCTCCCTTGTAAATAATGAACGGGCCCTAAAATTATTAGTTTAAAGCTAATCTTAGCCTGTCGAACGAGCTGAGTCAACTGAACACCTATTTCGTGTCATCCTGTTGTCCGTACAGCCAATTGACAAAAGAACATAGTTACATCCAACAACCGCACGCTGTAATAAGGATCCCTCTGTGCCGAACTACTGGGATTACCCATTGTTTCGGCAAGTAACCCTGCCGTTCGGCAGGGTAATGACGTAGCCCGCATTTTCGGCACGAATAATTGCCGAAACACCGGGCGTTTCGGCAGTTATCCCTGCCGTACGGCAAGGTCATCTGCCGAAATACCGGGCGTTTCGGCATAACCTAGTGTTTCGGCGCAGCACACTACTAAATATCCTTCCACGATTGGAGTAATCGCATCCGGGGATTGCATCCTTTGCCCCCCGGAACCCGATATCCCCTGCCAGCTGCTTGTATTGACTTAGACCTCGTTATACCGGATCCAGGACGCCGGAGTTGCATTTGATTTGTGCATAATCCCCATGGATGTTTCTACAACACTGGGATCACGAACTGAATTCTCCCTACTGATGATTAACGTGACGCGCCGCGAGTATTCGACACAAGCCAGTTAAATATCATGCCTGTTAGCACTCAAGTTCATAGAAAGGTCAAGTAGCATTCAAATCCATCACACTTGCAGCGTTGTACATTTCAAGACTATATCTTCTTAAACCGTCCTCTTGCATCCCTTACAACCGATGATTGCATTATATACGCTACTCGCGACCCCAGTTGGTGGAAGAGTCGTCCATTTTAAAGAGTCATCCTTTACATCTTGCACTGTGCATTGGACGTCTCGAAAGACTACTGGATTTGGCAACTCTGGTGCTATGCTTAGGCTAACGGTTCGAACTCATTACTATAAGGCGCCAATGAAATAGATCTTAAAAGGTTCTAGCGCTTGCAAAATAAAGCTGCGCGTTTGGTGTTCGCATGCGGTCGTGACCAGAGTTCGACACAGCTTTTGATCACTCTTCATTGATTGCCTGTTAAGGAACGTACCAGATACAAAATCCTTCTTTATGTGTATAAGTCTCTGCGCGGACAGGCTCCATCATACCTTACCGATTGTCTAAATTTGTATAACGTGTTGGATAGTAATTATGATGGAAGACGAAGGCTACGGGTCTTCTTCTGATGTACATCGGGCTTGTTATCCCTCGTACCATGCGTAGATTTGGCGACAGATCAGTCTACGTAATTGCTCATTTCGGTGTGGAAACAAGAGATCCCTGTTAACATTAGGAGGGAGGAGGCAACCTTCCACCAGGTCTTTAAAACGGTCCTGAAAACATACTTATTTACTGATGTTTTGGTTTGGTGTTAACGTTGGATTGATTAGTTCCTTATTAGCTCTATATGTAATGGGTTGTATATTAATTTCGTATTTTAAGTATTGTTTGGCGCTATGTGTTCTCGGTAGAGCGACTATAAAACTTTTTAGGTAAATCTAGGGACGAGGCTGTGGAGCCCTTTGTAGCCCATTAATATTATTGTCATAAATGTCAGAAATAACTATTACAGTCAGATAATCCCTCTATAATATGAAGCGTCAGCCTGACAAAATTGTCATATTTTTAATGCCAATTAGCAAGTTTCAATTTCAAAAAAGTACAGATTGATAGCTCACACTGAAATTCAATGTTTTTCCTTCGTTTCGCTTCAGCGTTTCCCACGGGACCCATAAAGCAATTGAATTTTTAACAATTAACTCACTAGGGTGTTTGCACTTCCGTTAGTGAATAATGGGTGGGTTCTAGGGACCCCCCCCCCCTAATAGAACCATTCTAAGGATTATTTAGATTGAAATCCACCACATGTTAGGGAAGGGCTTTCAAAGGACCCATTCACCAATAAAGATAAAAACTCAAGAAAGTGCTTAAGTAAAAAAATTAGGGGCAAAACATTGATTTTATTTCGAGTCAAAAGTGCGAAAAAAGACACTAATTTGTATCTGAATTTCTACGGCATTGCTTCGCCTAGGACTTGTGCTGATTGCTTTAATTGGTGTAGAATGAATCTTTAGTCCATATAAAGCACAAACATAAATGTCTCATTGCCATTTTATATTTTTTAGGGTACTGTCAATTACCATAGGTCTACAGTAAATCGCTACATGATGTATATAAAATATAATGGCAACCAATGGCCTACTATACTTGCCAAGATTTTTTAATTAATTATTACTTGGTTTATGTCACTAGGTAGGCATATGAAATTCAGAATCACAGTTAACTCTAATAAGATTTTTCATTTTTGTCATGGGCACTTCCGTTAGTGCATAAGGGGGGGGGTCTAGGTACCCAAACCTAATTAACCAAAAACGACGCGATGGATTTGAATTTTTTTTGCACCAATGCAGCGCAACTTAAAGTTTAGACCAAATACAAAATAAAACCAATATATTGAGCCGCTAAAATCGCCGGCTTGAAACACTTAAAGTTGGTACTAGGAACCCCCCCCGTATGCGTAGTGTTAATATGATCGATTTGAATAGGAAAATCTATAGAATTCTCTTCAAATGTTTTTTTAAGAAAAAAAAACCCGACAAATCATCTCTAGCTATTATAATCCAAGGGTATACCCCTCCCCCATCTGCCAGAGAGAAACAATCAAAACGCAATTGAAAGTTGTAACAGTTAAATTCCCGTAGTAAACCTCCCAAATAGCTAGAAATACCACTAAAAGGATCTACTACCCACGTGTTTATAGGTTCAAATTCCAGGTAAAATGTATAAATTAAAAAACTTCAGACATGTTAATTTATAGCACTAGCGTTTTTGTTACAAAAATACCGAGATCTGATGGTTTATCATTTTTTTTAGCCAAATCAGTAAGTGGGTGATTTACGATGTTACAATAAAACAGGTAACAATAATACCAAAGCCAGTTTCGTCCACAATCTTGGTAGAATTAGTCGGGACCAAGCCCTAATTATGTAATTGTTAAGGAAAATTGTGATTGTTTTGAAGAAAAAGACATGTTTTGTTACTCTTGATCCCACTGCTGACAACACCTATCCCGCCCCCTAACAATCAAATGTGGGGTACATAACTATGTAGGACATTTTGAATGAGCTGCTTCAGGCCAACATGATCCAGTAGCATGTCCAGGGGAGCGGAGAGTTCATTTAACATTTAAGAAGGCAAAGTGTCCCAACATTTATGGCCGAGAATGCAGGCTACAGGTTCATTGATAACTGATATCAACCTTGTTTTATTAGATACACAATGTTTCTCAACGGTTTCTAGATCAGTCTTCTATGCTGATTCTGAATCCGATGGGTGCCAGACGAGAAACCTTGAGCATTTTTGTAGAAACGCAAAAAATCAAAATGCCCATCAAAACACACACAAAAAAGTTGTTCATTCAAAAGTTGTAATTTTTGTGTTCGACTCGTTAAAACATTCATTGTGACCAATTAACATTATGTTTCTGTAATCACGTAAAGAATGAATTTAATATGGCCGCCATTGCCCGCCAATACAATAAAGTGTCTGACCGTGATCTACTTTTGACTGCAGGTTGGTAATTTGGTATCTTTCCTGGTGTTTTGACAGCCAAGAAGTTAATTAAAACCATAAGAAATATTTTTTTCAAAAATGTGATAATAAATTCCTTCATTATAGCATCCAATAGAGCGGGAGCATGGATCTAGGTCAAACATCATCGTCCATCACCCACTACAGAAAAAGTTTAATGCCTTTGGTAGTTAGTGGACCCTCTAGGTAGTTAGTACTCTCAATTGTGGTGTCACTTTTCAATAGAGCCAATTCAAGTTTACACAGGGGTCAAACTTTTAAATACTCCAATCATGTTGAAATGTATGCCATATTGACCGTCTAGTCATAAGGATTCCAAAAATATGTAATACCATCTATGACCATTGGTTTTGGAGTTATAGGGTAAAAAATGGCTAAAATTGTAAAAAAAATCAATTTTCATTTGTACAGGGGTCAAAAGCAGAAGTTGCTCTAATTTGGTAAAAATTGAAACAAACTGTTCATCTAGCTTAATGCGTCAAAATAAGGTATAGTTTGTAGCATCTCAGCATCTGCAATGCATAGTTATCATGTTATGTGACAAAATAGGTCATGGGGCAACATAATCCAATTGGCATTGACCTTTTTTGGCCTTTATCTCGGTAAGTAAATATTTAACATAACCAAAAGTATACCTTTTGGGAGTCCTCTTTTATCAGGCAACAATTTGCAAATATTTAAAATAAAATCAGAGTAACTTTCAATGATGACCCCTGTACGAATTGAGATTGACCTTTTTTACCATTCTAGTCCTTTTAACCTGTAACTCCAAAACCAACAATGGTCGTAAGTTATACAAACTATACATTTTTAGAATCCTTATGACTACACGGGCAACATGACATACTTTTCAACATGATTGGGACATTTTAACCCTTTTGACCCCTGTGTAACCTTAAACTGACCCCTATTGAAAAAGTGACAACACAATTTGAGATTACTAACTACCCAGCAGTGACCTAGAGGGTCTATTCTAATTACCAATGGTGTTAAATCTTTTCTGTAGTGGCGGATGAACGAACTATTTAAATATTGAATATATTGATGATGAGTCTGAATGAGATAAATGTCCTTTTAAAGAAATTCAGAGAGCCTATTTGAAACAAAAAGAGCAAATATTGTTAATTATGAACTGCAAAAAAATACATGTAAATTGATAATGGACAATGTGTGTTTTATGACTTGAGTGAGCAATGGATTTAATTTCATGTACTATCTCTGAGTCCAGAAAGGTGCTGAAGGCAAGGATGAGTTTAGGGTAAATGTTTTGACCATGCATGCATTTGTACCGTGTTCTCTCCTTAGAGGAGGAGCTGGGACCCAGGTCAATCATCATCGTTTACCCCTCACTACAGAAAAGGTTTGACACCTTTGGTAGTTAGTATGGACCCTCTACATCAATGCTTGGTAGGTAGTACTATCAAATTGTGGTATCACTTTTTCAATAGGGGTCAATTTAAGTTTACACAGGGGTCAAATTTTTAAAATGCTCCAATCATCTTGAAATGTATGCCATATTGTCCGTCTAGTCATAAGGATTCCAAAAATGTATAGTTTGTACCATCTATGACCATTGGTTTTGGAGTTATAGGGTAAAAATGGCTAAAATGGCAAAAAGGTCAATTTCTCTTTGTACAGGGGTCAAAATCAGAAGTTGCTCCAATTTTGGTAAAATTGAAAGAAGTTGTTCATCTAGCTTAATGTGTTTGTACCATCTGCAATTCATAGTTACCATGTTATGGGACAAAATAGGTCATAGGGCAACATAACCCAATTGGTGTTGACCTTCTTTGACCCTTATCTCCGTAAGTAAACATTTAACATAATCAAAACTATACTTTTTATGAGTCCTCTTACCTCAGGCAATAATTTGCAAGTATTTAAAATATAATCAGAGTAACTTTTAATGTTGACCCCTATACAAATTGAGATTGACCTTTTTTACCATTGTTGTCATTTTTACCCTATAAATCAAAAACCAATGGTCATAGGTGGTACAAACTATACATTTTTGGAATCCTTATGATTAGATGGGCAATACGGCATACATTTCAACAGGATTGGGGCATTTTAAAAATTTGACCCCTGTGTAAACTAAATTGCCCCATATTGAAAAAGTGATACCACAATTTGAGAGTACTACCTACCTAGCATTGATGTAGAGGGTCCATACTAACTACCAAATGTGTCAAACCTTTTCTGTAGTGGGAGGTAAACGAACTCCTTAAATAAGGCCCCTATGATATTCTGCTCCTCCTCTACCTGGGTTTGACCATGCATACATTTGTAGTATGTTTGACCTGGTTTTTATGGAATGCCAGAGCGGACATAAATACGAGTTTGCACGCTCTACAGGTCGAACTCCACGCTCTATTGGTCGAACTTCACGCTCTATTGGTCAAACTTCACGTCACGTCGATGTACAAATCTGACGACGATCTATACTTCACGCTCTATATGTCAAACTTCACGCTTTATAGGTCAAACTTCACGTCACGTCGATGTACAAATCTGACGACGATCTACACTTAGCGCACGTCGATGTTTTTCTGACGTCAATGTACAAAAATCGGACGCCGATCTATTTTATCGGACGTCAATCTAGTTTAATATGACGCCAATCTTTTTTTTTTCTTTTCTTTTCCAATTGTGGGAGACGGGCGCTTCATAATTTGGTTACGAAGGCATTTTGAAATACGGTGACCGTGACCCATTATAGGGCTATACCGCCTTAACTAAAGTTTGGAACCTAGGCAAATATATCCTTTTTCTAATCCTTATGAGGAGAGGAACCTGTTAGTGTGCAATAAAACACAATTTGACTAGATTTTAAATATTTCCCTGTACTAACATTTTCCCCTTACAGGAGGGGGTATCAGTCCGAAAATGTTCACCCCATCATTTTCTGACAGTTTAGGCCCTATTGAAACCCAAACAGCAACAAAATCAATTTTAGCGTGAAAATCCTACGGGAATACACACCAAACCACACTACAAGGGCTTGATTTTTCTCCACGAAGGGCCATTTAAAAAAAAAGTGGTTAACTTTCCTGAACTCTAGTCACCATTATATGATAGATTATCAAGGTTAGTGACAAAATTACAAATTTTGTGAAGGGTAGGGGTTCTGGGGTTTTTCATGATTTGCATACGTTTTAAATTTGAACCTTTGCTCAAAAGATCTTAGTAATATCATGATAAATTAAGAAAAAAATTATTGGCTTCAAAATCCGTCGGGGTTAGTGGATTAACCCCGCTGCAAAATAGTGTAATTTCCAATTCATTTAGATTGAAATATTCGTGACCAGGCCTGGTCTTTAGTCAAGTCTGTGTGTAAGCGTTCGGTATGCGTAAGAGCGCCCTCCTACCGTTAAGTCTTTGAAACAGACTAGCACCCGGAAGTTGGTGCCGTTTTGAATTTGCTGTTGCTGTTAGGTTGGCATGTCCTACCCCCCTGTGACAATCGCTAGCGTAGGTCTGATCACACTGGCTATGTGAACAATGGAGAAATGTAACACTGATATAACATAAGCATGACGCACATATTTTTATGTGCGTGTACTCGCAGAACAAGATGACATGTAGGCCTAAGTGTTTGCCCGGGGGCTGGCAGTTAAACTTTTTTTAGGTAGGGATGTGCAGCCCCGATTTACGAACTTGGGGGCTTGGGAACTGAATTTGTCTCTGAAAGTAGGGTCTTAAAGGTGTATTTCGTGATCCTAAAAAAAAGTAAAGTCTCGTTCCGAGCAAGCTCGTGCGCGGAGTGCCCATCTCTCTTTCCTTAGCGTTTGGGCCAGACTCCTCCGTATTGTTGTGTCGAAATACCCGGCTGCCGAAATACCCGTTGCCGAATTTACCTACTTTCGGCAGTGCCGAAGTACCCGGGCATTCGGCAGAGGAGAAGGGAAGTGGAAAATAACGTGCTGTTGATGTGTAGAGCACATGTTTACGCATTTTTCGTGATTTTATGGACAATTCTACAATGAAACTCATTAAAAATCAGGCTTTTGGCATTTAGGAACAAGCATTTATGTAATAGTAGACGTAAATACGATGTTGTAACGCCAAAAGCACCCACATAGACCCAATGAAGACCCCTGGTTAAACATTCGTTTAGCAAGGTAGCCGAATTCGGAAACAATGTATACGTTTTTATATGCATTGATTGTAAAGGTCCCATTTATTGATTAGGCCGGTTGCAACACGGGTTAGGTTTAGGGTTGGGGCTATAGGGCCTATAGGACCTAGGGTTAAGATTAGGGTTAAGAATTAGGTTAGGGTTTGGTTATTAGGGCCCGGTGCGTGATACAAATATTGCCGGGAATTTTCTACCCCGGTTTTCTACTTGAAAAATAAGAGGTTATATGATTTTATTTTTTTCTGGAGGGGGGGTCATGCTAAATTTATTATTCAGTAAACCAAGCACCTATCTGCATATTAGGCCTAAATCATATGATCTACCTAATTGTGTGTGTGGGATGGCGGCCGGGATGGCCGATGGGTGTGTGGGTTCTATGCAATAGGGCCTATGTAACTTTACATTGGGGGTTATGCAATTTTCCAAACACATCTTTCAATTCCTAAAATTATTAGTTTAAAACTAATCTTAGCCTGTCGTACGAGCTGAGTCAACTGAACACCTATTTCGTGTCATTATGTGTCCGTACAGCCAATTGACATAAGAACTTATTACATCCAACAACCGCACGCTGTAATAAGGATCCCTCTGTGCCGAACTACTGGGATAACCCATTGTTTCGGCAAGTAACTGTTCGGCAGGGTTATGACGTAGCCCGCATTTTCGGCGTGAATAATTGCCGGGCGTTTCGGCAGATACCCCTGCCGTACGGCAAGGTCATCTGCCGAAAGACCGGGCGTTTCGGCATAGCCCGGTATTTCGGCGAAGCAGTATTATGTTTGCTGTGGGGGGTTCGCCACTCCTCCCGCACAGCGTGTCTGTTACTTTCCTAACATTGAATAATGCTGGTACCCATTTATACACCTGGGTGGAGAGGAGTAATTAAGGTTAAGTGCCTTACTCAAGGGCACAACACGTTGGCCACAGTGGGACTCGAACCCACGACCTTTGGATTGCGGGACGAGCGCTCAATCCACTGGACCACACGTGCCCTATTTCGTGATCCTAGCCAGGGTTTTTTCAGGATTTTTGTTTCTCATGAGTATCTTTTAGTACACCAAAGTAGAAAGAAACCCATGAGGTGATGGTGTACTCGAATTGGCATGGAATGACCCTGCTACAATTTTAAAAGTGATACATCACGGTAACTATTAATGGAGTCACATGGTCATGATATTATGTGACCTCTATTTACATGGATAGTAAATATATTTTGTGAAATGTATCTCTTTATAATGTATGTTGTTTTTGCATCCATGGATATAGTCCTTGTGTGAACTTCAGCTTGAAGAACAGTGGCAGTATATTTTTTTTCATCATCTTCGTCGCTTGTGGGGACACTTGTTAAGTGTTTGCTACTAAAATAAAAACATAGACGCAAGCAATGGAGAAGTTTACAGTGTTAAACTAGCGCTGTTGGAATCATGACCGTGTGATGAATGGCCACTGATGAAGTTACATCAGATTTTTTATTGTAAATGGAGATAAGGGGTATGGGGTTCATTTTTTTTTTCAACCATGATTTAACAAATCATTATAAATTCAATGACATCAAGTTCAATGAGGACGATGCCCATTTTTAAAGAGTGTACCCCCTCTTTTTCTATGGTTGCAATGCCTTTTACATGTGTTAACTCTCATCTGAAATTTGAACACAGAACCGTATTTCAAAATGCCTTCGTAACCAAATTATGAAGCGCCCGTCTCCCACAATTGGAAAAAAAGAAGAAAAAAAAAAAGATTGGCGTCATATTAAACTAGATTGACGTCCGATAAAATAGATCGGCGTCTGATTTTTGTACATTGACGTCAGATAAACATCGACGTGCGCTAAGTGTAGATCGTCGTCAGATTTGTACATCGACGTGACGTGAAGTTTGACCTATAGAACGTGAAGTTTGACATACAGAGCGTGAAGTATAGATCGTCGTCAGATTTGTACATCAACGTGACGTGAAGTTCGACCAATAGAGCGTGAAGTTCGACCAATAGAGCGTGGAGTTCGACCAATAGAGCGTGGAGTTTGACCTGTAGAACGTGCAAACTCGTATTTATGTCCGCTCTGGCATTCCATAGGTTTTGACCATCATGCACGCATTTGTACTATGTTTTGACCACACATACATGTTTTGACCTGGTTTTGACCATGCACACATTTGTATGATATTGTTTGACCATGCATGCATTTGTATGTTTTGACCAGGTTTTGACCATACATACATTTATATTATGTTTTGACCTACATTTGACAATGTATGCATTAATAGTCAGATTTCAATTTCCCACTAAAAACAAGGCAGGGGTCCATGATTCTTTGAAAAGTGGCAAAATGTCATTAAGGGACTTTAGGGTGATCCCTAAAGTAGATAAATAATCAGATGCTCTATTGTATGGAATGGAAAAATTGAGAATGGTAAAAAATGAAAGAATAAAGGAAACAACAGACGGGTCGATAAAAAGGAATAAATGAGGAATGGATGAATGAAGGAATAAGCGGACGGGTCGATAAAAGAAAAGAGATAGACAAAGACAGATCGGAAATTGATACATAGCATTCCGGCTGGTGTAATATAGGACAGCATCAGGATAATCAAGCATGCATGTTACACTTGAAATGTTAGAAGCTTACTTTAAAATTCATAACCTAATCGCTTTCTAATCAATGTACTCGCATTTCTCGGTAAAAAAATCCTTCCCACAATGTGAACTTTTCGATCAACACCCATTTTCATTTTCCCCTTTTTCTCTCCAAATTCGGCTTCGCGTGAAATTTCACCCTGTACCAATAAGCCCACTTGATATCACATAACAAGGTGAAATCCCATTTTTATCAAAGCGTAGGACGCTTTCTTGTGAAACAGAAGTCCACTTCATTTGAAAACGCTGGGTATTTTAGTAAACTCTTTTGTTATTGTTGTTTTAACGCTATAAATATTGTTCCTTTGAAATTACATTTTCTTTCCAAGTATGAATTACGTTGTTATTCAATCCGCCATTATTTGTAATGAATAAGAACACAAGAAGAAACATTTAGAAAACCTAATTTTCAAAAGAGGAAAAATATTCATTTCGTCGTGTGAGACAAGTCCTATCTACATTTTCATGATTTTTCAGGAGAAGCAGTTTTGTGTTTCATTCAGTAGTGAGTTGTCGAATGTAAATTATTGTTTGCACGTGATGAAAATTTATTTTTTAATTGTCAATATTTCTATTTACCACTTTTCGTCACTAACGTAAGAAGAAATTACTACACCAAGAATTTTGCCGTTGAGTGAAATTCAACAGAAATGCAAATTTTTTAGTACAAAAAAGTCGTCGAGGCAACGAAAACTCTGCAATAAATTGCGGCCTTGTTGACTGAAATATATTTAAAATTATGCGTATTCATTTACCTTTTTTAAGGTAAGTACTAAGCGATAATGTTAAGTGCAAAAAAAGTCGTAACTACATTTTTGATTTTGTTAGGGTGATTTTCGTTAAAAGCTATCATAAATTCAGCAAAAAAAATGAAAATGGACTTGTCACAGAATATTTGTGAGATTTCTTTTATTTGCACAACTTCTTAAAATTAAGGCTGACTCAGGATTTTCTGAATATAAGTGACTCAGAGATTTCGAAATATAATGTTTGTGTATTATTTAAGATATAATCAACTAGAACTAAGATAGTTCACCTAAAATGCTCAATTCCAAAATTTGACGTGAATAAGATTCTTTGGTTTTGATGGTAGTAAACATTATGTGATAGAATAAAGTAGCCACATATGATACTGTGTATAACAAAAATTCCTAATTTATTACAAACTTGTATGTAATTTTTCGTAATAAGGCTCGACTTAAGCTCTTTCACACAGTGATTAATATGTGGACAATTTATGTATATACAAAAACATGCTTTGTTAGAAAATTGAGGGCGCCTTCCTTGGCAAATCTCTGAGTCAGCCTTTAATACCATTACCTTACAAAAATAAAACGGTGTATTTACATGATTATTTTTCCTGGCGAGTTCAACGAATTCGTAACTACATTTAGTTAGGCCTAATTAGCCTACTAACTCGTCAATAAATTAAGACTGTCACTACATATCAAATACTGGCCTATTTTTATACAAAAAATAGGCAAAGGTGCCAATTTCCAATCTAATGCACTTATACGACATGTGGCTTATTCCGTTAAGATTTCCGAATTCATTTAAAGAAGTGGGTCCCTTATACGGAAACACCCGCCTTGTTCTACACTCTCTATTAGATTTATACTAGTAATCAATCTCTAACATTGTAATGGTGGACAAATCCAAGCTTGGATTAAAAATTAATTTACCTGCACATATAGACGGAGATTCAACTCCGTGCATTAGATTGAATTGTAAATCTAACATGGATTAACTCTAAATATGAATCGGAACTAGCCCACAATATGTTAAAAATCTATTCCAAATCCAATTTAGACTTGCCGCTAATCACAATCAATTACATTTAAATATTAATTAGGAATGCTACTACTACTACATGAGGTTATTTCATGCTTGACGATTCACACTAGGAATTTCAAATCTACCATTGAGACTCAACTGAGGTCCTTTTATTTTAAATTATTTCACAGGGCAATTGCCTTCAACAGCTTTCTTCATAAAATTGGGAGAAAGGAGTCTCCCCTTTGTTTTTTCTGTGACAAATTTCCCGAAACCGTGGTCCATGTTTTTTGTGATTGTGAAAAGGTCAAAATTATTTGGAGTTGCTTGATATGGTTAATGACAAACTTCATGCTGATTTTAATTGTAATAAGTTTGAGCTCATGTTTGGCGTGTCAGATGACAAATTTTTGTCATATTTATTTTTATGTTGTAAGTTCTATATCTATAGATGTAGGTTTCAGGAAGTGATCCCAAAGTTTACTGCCCTTAAAAACTTTTTTCTGTCAAAACGTAAATTGGAGTATGATATTGCGTATAAAAAGGGGAATTTGAGTTGTCATTTTAAAAAATGGTCTTTTGATTTTTAGGCGGGTCTTTTTCTTTTTCCCCTACCCTACCATTGTTTCATCATGGTTAATTTTTACAAGTAATGTTGTGATTTTCAACACATCTACTACAACATGTCATTATACTGAGATGGGTAATTTATCATTTTTCTGTATATAATTTCCTTGTGGTACTATTATGTAATTCTTGCTGTAAATATGATTATTGTTGATTTTCTGTAATTTTTCTGTTTTTTTTTTTCTTGATTTTGCTAATAAATATTTAATGACAAAAAAGGTTATTTCATGCTTTAATTAAATTATTTGTTTGAAAACTTGATTATGTTGTTAAGAAATCATGAAAAAAGGTTTCTTGATAGCATCGAACCGGAAAGGATTTTAAACGCATACGAACACACAAAATCAAATCGTTTAATTCAGGCCGAGTTTCAAAATAAGTTCCACAAGCCTGTATCAGTTACTTTTCATTTCACCTCATTCTATCATTGCAAAACATATAGAGCGTGAAAATGAATACGTGCTAATTTTCTCGGCTTAAAGCTTAATCGTCCAAGTGCAAAGACCTTTTTTAGATTTAAAGTATGAGTTCAATGGATCTATTGCATTAATTTTGCATTATTAGCCAATAAGAGATAAAAATACATTTCCGGAAAAAAAATATGCACCCCATTTTTTTCGAAACCAGATTTTTGTATATTTAGAACGCATAGCAATGTAATAAATCACACCCGAAGTGAATAAGCCGAAAACATTGTTTTTATGTACTAACAAGATGATTTAGTATTTTCTGTCGTGCACAATAGAAAATCTGGTGTGAAATTAATTATAGTCCACCGGGGCCACAGTCTAGGCTCCATAGACGACAACGGAATAAAGTGTGAAACTAATGTTGCGTGAAGAGTCAATCGAGTGCCCTATTCTTTACCATTGTAGCCGGACTATGAGTACGGCGGACTATAATTACTTCTACACCTGTATCCATGATGCGTATAGGGCCGACTATAGGGCAGCCGGCAAGTTCAACACTGACGGATTTTGGTTTTCGTTTCTACTTTTTTGTCCAATAAACCTTCGAAACGTTTTCAGAAGGTGTCCTCCAATCAAATCAAGTGCAAATTCGAAGAAATATATATCCTCAGAAAATCTCCTCGGGTATATCTTTAAGCGGACTCCAGTGTATGCTCATCCATGCGTTTAGTCGTGCGTTCGAGCCCTGTGAGATTCAGCTATCTTGTAATTTCCCTGGACAAGAAATTAAGCGCTTGGTTGTCCCGATTTACCCATGCGATATTTGGGAAGCTGGTCCCGGCTGCGATGGTTATTTCGATGTATATTTGCTGATAAGGGAAAGCGCTGATCCCGATCTGCTGCATCCCTTGGAATGATGCTAAATGGTTTCTGGTATGGTTGGGCCACAGTGATCAGCGGCCATTTGTGAAAGCGCTTAGAGGCCAATAGCATAAGGCGCTATATAAATCTCTGCTATTATTATTATTATTTAATTGCGATTTTCCTCACAAGAGGAAGGTTTTATTTTATATCAGAGCAATTTACAGTGTCTTTCAGAAATTGTTTCTGTCAGAATTAGGTAAGCAATGTAGGTCAAAGGATTCAAAAAGACTTTTCTCACATGACTTTCTCAAATCTCTAATTTGGTTTCAGCTGAACAGCATCATTTGAAGTGAACTTGAATTATAAATGACATGAGACGCACAAAAACAGCAGTCTCCTCGCAGATTAACACTAAAAGCATTCGGATATAGATTGCGACATTTGCTTCATAATTTAAAAAAACGTTAAATAAGCTATTAATTATTTAACATTTTGGATATCACTGACAACAATGTAAAGCATATAAGATCCAAATTCAGTCAGAATAATCGAGTTCCTTAACTATGCAAGGAATTGATTTGCACTTTTTAAATATACTGTTATCTTCCTATACAACGAGACGAAAACCTTGACACACTTTTGAAAAGTTATTCAAAATCTTTACACTTAGTAAGACTCATTTAGACCGTTTACCACAGCTAACACCATAAAACCGTTGACATGATTCTAAGTGTTGGCATAACCAATCGCAAAGATGCCATCAATTATTTCAGCGCCCGGTTTGCCATCTCGAAACGGCTATTGTGCTAAATTAGCTGAGCAAAATAGATCCAGTTACTTAAACTGTTTAAAGGGGCACGAGGAGATTTTCTGAGGATACAGATTTTCTAAATTTGCACTTTATTTGTTGTAGGACACCTACCGAGAACGTTTCGAAGGTTTAGTGGACAACCAGGTAGAAAAGGAAAACACGATAGAAAACAATAAATCATCTTTTTCACGTAAAGACGGCGTTTCCGGCTTATTCACTTCTTGTGTGATTTAATCACTGACCTCTACACATGGATAGCTGGTCTGAGTCGCCGATTGAAACAAGAGGAAGTTGCTTGGCCCCCTCGCAATATGGCAGGAAACAATGTATACACCTGCTGATGCAAATATTCCATACAGATGTTCTACTGTCATACAAAATTCCTTTAACGTTGACAATAAAGTGAAGCCATATTGCGCAGGGCAAAATGCAACTTCCTGTGGTTTCAATCGGCGACTATTCAACGGTGCGCCAGGCCGCTATCCATGTGTAGAGGCCAGTGGATTTAATACATTGGTAAGCATTCTAAATAATGTAAAATTCCGGGTTTCGACAAAACATTGGGGGCGCACTTTCCGGGTACACATGCATCTATATATTAATACCGGTGGTCTGTCTGTCTGTCTATCTGTGTGTCTGACCGCGTCTATTTTCTCGGAGACCGAGGGTCGCACGGTCCTGAAACTTGGTGGGCGGGTGCCCCTTGACCGAACGAAGACCGAGTTTGTATTGGTTAGTTGATCAAAGGTCATCGGGTCATTCAAGGTCAAAAAACTGTTTTCAAACAAGTAGTGCTTTAAAAAGCCATGTGATCGCGAAACCCGGGGACCGCCTAGTTTAACATAATAACAATTATGTTGGAATATTACCCTATTTTCCTAAATAACACAACTTGAAGGAGAAATCTTGGTACATTTTCATATGTTATTTTTCATATTCCAGACCTTTACCGAAAATATCAGCTTGTTCCTATTTTTTCCTGGTGTTATATTTTCTCATGAATTATAATTATCTTCTGTCCATACTTCCTGATCACCTGTTAGAAATGTGACGATACATACGCCCTCTTGTTATCTGAGTATCAAGAAGTAATGGTGCTCCCGCAGGCGGAGTGCCCTCTCTGTCATTGGCGTTTGTGCCAGACTCCATCATATAATGTTGCTGTGGGGGTTCGCCACTCCTCCCGCACAGCGATTCTCTGCATTCCCAGCATATTCCGGTACCCATTTATACTCCTGGGTGGGTAGAGGCAAGCGAGGTAAAGTGCCTTGCCTTGCACAACACATTGGCGACAGCGGGGCTGGAACCCACAACCTCATGCTTACGAGGCGAACGCTGATCCAACTGGCACCACATGTGCCCCACAAGTAATGTATGAAAGTGACATTGAGGGCAGAATTAACTGTAGAGTTAAAACAGGGTTAAAAGTTATTATCACGATTATGTTTGGCAAAATTACTTCTCCACATCAGAAAGATAAACATGCGTTTAAATGACTCCTTCATCGTTTAAAAAAAATCAAACACCTTTCAATGTGTTTTCATCTCACTTGACATCTGCCTCAACCTTGAATTACCACGTTATTATGCAAACTAAATAAAAAAAGTTTTATTCTTTCAAAGACTTTTCTCTCAGTTTGAATATGCCGAATTTCTTTAGTTTTGTAAAGCAATTTCAGGGTCAGCATGGCTATTTTGACAACTGATATTTGTCAGAATTGTAACAAATTTACGATTTTACACTAAAAAATTTGAAAAAAAAAAATGGTGTCACTACAACTCCAATTGTCCAAAATTAATATTCTTAGAATTTTCCAAAACCCATATGTAGAAAAATGTTGGGGGGACATTTGTACAATTTTAAGGGTTTGAAAGAATATACCAAGTTATCCGGCTACGTCAAGTTAAAAAAATTATATTCATTCAATTTTATTTCAATATCATCACATAGCATTTTACCAAACACAGAAACAATGATATTGAAGAGATGATCGAGATGTATGAAGCCAGGCCTGATATGCGCATCCCCTGATATGCTAAAAAGGTACGAATGTCGGATTTTCACGCGGTTTTCATCTCTAAATGATAGTAATTGACAAGTTTTACATAAGCATAGAGATTTAGAGTCATACTGTTCATAATATTTTCTAAAATGTATGTACCATAAAATAGTATTGTGTGGCAACCACCACCTACGTACCCTTTGCACTTTTGACGGCATACCCTAACCCCGATGAATGTGCAGCCTTTACATTTTATTCGATAAAAATGACCGGAAGGATGAGAAAATGATTCCGCGGATTTCGCAAACAGGCTTGATATAGTCTTGATATAGTCTTTGATTCTACCATACAAATCTGGGAAGACTCTGAGCAAAAACAACGTCAAGTCATGCTACCAATTAAATTTAATTAACAACACTCATTCGGGATTTACCCCTTCCTGTCGAGATATGGGTTGAATGGTCTAGTTTTGTAGAGTTTCCCTATTTGTTGAGGTAAAGTACATAGAAGGGTCAGACTCATCAATAAACAGTCGAGATGTTCTGGGCATCAAATAGTAACAAGGAGAAATTCCAGACACTTCTCCATGAGTAATCTGCCAAAAAAACAGCTCAAACTTCACCTACAATAGAAATATACTCAAGTTTCATTTCAGGATGGCGGGTGATACCTTGCTTCTCTTCCTTTGGTGGTTCCAGTAATGAGGTTCCCGAGCTTAACTTAGATATAGAAGAGGCTGGTGTTCGTATCATTCCTCATCATGCTATGTATGCAGTCAATGTCAGTCACAACTGATCATAGTGCTGTTTTCATTTACTGATGCATTTGTGCTCTTACTCTACTGATTTGCATTCCCATGGATTGCATTTGAATGGCACACGGTTGTAGCAGATCTAGGTGGTAATGATAATGAATGCCTACATATGGCAAGTTTTGATCATTTTGATACAAAATGTAAGGCTCCTTATGGTAATCGTTATTCGTATTTTCCTCCTTTGTGTTTATGAACCATGATAACTACAAAACTGGCCTTTAGAAGTAATTGTTGCTACCTGGGATGAGTTGCTACTGCAGATGATTCTGAATTCCTTTTTTTTTAATTAAGTCTTGTCAGATTTGTTTACAAATCTGTTAATTTGCTGGTCATCTCGAAAAGCACCCTCTATCAGGGATACTGTTTATTGGTCTGTTTATTAAATCTGACCCTTTTATACACTTTACCTCAACAAATACGGAAACTCTACAAAACGAGACCATTTCAACCCACATCTCGGCAGGAAGGGATAAATTCCGATTGATTGTTGTTAATTCAATTAAATTGGTAGCACGATTTGAAGTTGTTTTCTTTCAGAGTCCGTCACAGATTTGTCATGGTAAGAATCAAAGGTTATATCAAGCCTGTTTACAGCTGAGGCAGATTTCCATACATGATCCAAAGCTGTGTCTGAGAAAATCCCCGAATGTGCTGCAGAATTTTGTCTTCAGCTTTCAGACATTGGCCATCATGTCCACTATGTATCTCATGTGGAAATCTTTTCTCCTCCTAGCTACGAGATGCTCACAGCACGATTGCCAATTATCATTACGCTGCCATCAGGAAATCGCCACAATCATTTCGCTTCATCAAGGATTCATCATTTCGCTTCATACAGGGATTAGCAGCGATAATGCGAGCGAATAAAAAAAATTTGGAAATGCATTTTTTAACTTATAAATCAGGGATAACTTGTATACAATTCCATATAACTGCTTTAATGTAGAAACAAACCACCAAATACTGACAAAATGAAGTATTTGAGGAAATTTGTCATACCGTCTCCAGCAAATAGACATACAGCGACGGCGTCTCAAAATCTACACTAAACAGCAGATTGTGGTTTACACAAGTACAGAATAAACAAAGATCAACAATGTTTGTGTTTGAGGTCAAACTGTATTGATCATGGTGCACAATACCACGCTGAAAATATGTGATATTCACCGGGAAAGGCTTTTTTGATCTGAAGTCGGAATTTTGATACGCACGTATTGAAATTACAGAACCAGATAAAAAGTACTGCCTTGTCTTTAATAAACAGATTTCAAACCAACCACTTGCAGGTTATGTTCGCATATCCATGCCAGTAACAAAAATATAAAAATATGAATTTTGATGGTTTTTTCGATGTTTCGGATTAGCAAATCACTGCTAATCCCTTTAAAAGCGCACAACCCTATCACCAATAACAGCATACTAGAAAATCATTAAAATTAACTGTAAGAAAAATAGAAAATGAAACCGCAACTTTGTTAGAACTGAATAAAGTAACTCAACAAATAATGGAGAAAACAATCAACAAATAGGGAAACACTGAAAAACCAGGCCATTTTACCCCTTTATGCTATTAAAACATCATCACAAGGTGTTAAATCACATTGGGCGGCCATTTTTAAAAGCGCCCTCCATTAGGAATACCTTTAAATGGTGAATGTGACCGCTCTATACATTTGACATCAATAAATATAGCATAACACTGACAAACCGGGCCATTTCACCCCATTTTTGGCTAGTAAAACTTCATTATGAGGGGTTAAATTATATTTGGTCGCCATTTTGAAAAGCGCCTTCCATTAGGAATACATTTAAGTAGTGAATGTGACCGCTCTTTACATTTGCATATATAGGAAAACACTGAAAAACTGGACCATTTTATCCAATTTTATGGCAATTAAAACGTCATTATATGGTGTTAAATAGCATTTGGTGGCCACTTTGAAAAGTGCCCTCCATTAGGAATACATTTATGTGGTGAACGTGACCGCTCTATACATTTGATATCAACAAATATAGCAAAACACTGAAAAACTGGGACATTTCACCCCATTTTCTTGCTAGTAGAATATCATGAATTTATGAGGTGCTAAATTGCATTTGGCGGCCATTTTGAAAAGCGCCCTCCATTAGGAATACATTTAAGTAGTGAATTTTACCGCTCTATACATTTGACATCAACAAATATAGGAAAACACTACAAAAATGGACCATTTCACCCCATAAAGTGGCTATGAAAACGTCATTATATGGTGTTAAATGGCATTTTGGCGGCCATTTTGAAAACGCCCTCTAGCGAAAAAAGTGCAGGTGTAAAGAAACTGAGTGTCCCCCATGAGAGAGTGTCCTAGCTACCATAGCAACATGTACGGAATAAACCGTGACCTTGTAGACGAGGCCATTTGGGTACAGTGCTGAAACAAACGATGCATACAGCACTCAATGGCGAACACAATAGATAGATGGGTGGTAGGACACTTGGTCAGGCGGACACAGTAGTTTATGACACCGGGGGTAGTAAAAGTATGTTTAAATATCTTGATATCATTGTGCAAAGAACTCCATAAATTTGGTCCAGAATTTTTCACCGCGCAGGTGGAAAACGTCATTATATGGTGTTAAATGGCATTTTGGCGGCCATTTTGAAAACGCCCTCTAGCGAAAAAAGTACCGGAGGTAGTAAAAGTCTACCCTCACTTTTTTGGTATGTATGATGGTCTAGTCCATGGCTGTGAATAGTAACTTAGGGCACATCTCATGCACACGGGGACCCACCCAGTCAACGGACTATACCACATTCATTAAAAACAAGACTGTCTTTTCTTTCAAATTCTCTAATTTCAGAAAATGTTGGGGTTGATACAAATGATACTGAACATAAAACCTGTATTTTACATATATAGATGTAGATTTCAATAATTATTCCAGGTGTTTTTTTTTAATTATATTTACTATTGAACTATATCTCGTGAATATACTTTCTGATCACCTGTCAGAAATTCGAAGTGTATACGCCCTCTCATTATTTCAGAATCAAAAGGTAATGTGTGATACCGACAATGAGGGCCGCATTCAACTGTCATATATGTAGTTATGCGGATATACATTCTCCTGATTTGTTGGACACCCTTACTTCTCCCCATCATCGAAGCTAAACAATCTGTTTAAATGAGTCCTTCTTACGCGTTAAATAAAATAAACAACTTGACTGATGTATTTTGTTTTGATCTCTGCAACTGGGACTTTGTCATACCTAAATAACCCAAATTAAGTACTCAAACTAAATTTTTAAAATACTATTAAAACCCTAACTTATTGCTGCCGACTCGTATGTTTTCTGATAAAGTAGCCGCCGCTTTGCTCACTCTGTCGGCCAATTCAAAATTATGATTTTCTGTGACGTATTTCAAAAAAATGACCCACACGCGTTTGCGAGACACTTCCAACTCTTGTGCAAGCTTCACACGCGTTTTGCTAAGGTCCACAAGCCATAAGGGGTCATAACGTATTGCCGCAACAGCGTTGTGAGAAGTCACAACGCGTTGCGACAAATTTCGGCAACGCGTTGCGATAATTTCGGCAACGCGTTGCGACATTTCAGCAACTCCACTAATTTTTGTTTTAAATACTTTCAAAAAAATCCATTTCATGTATCCTTGGTTTTTTACATGCTGAATTTCTTTATTTTAACTTTAATTTTGCTTTGGTCACTATCTTAATATATTAAAAAGTTCTAAAATTCATACAACACATCGCAATTTAGTCATTCAATTTCATTTCTATGTCTTCACCAAAACAAATTATCTAGATGATCGAATCGGCCACCAAACAAAAAATTCACATATACACACATTTACAAGACAAAAACCTGCCCCCAAATAATACATGTCTTATTCCGATTCAGCTCACTACATAAATATAGGCTTTGAGTGGATCTCTAAAACACGTAGTTGTTTAAATATCTTGATATCACTGCGCAAAGATTCGCTACGTTGCGAGAAATTGGCAACGCGTTGCGACGTCGGCCATCAAAATCATGATTTTCTGGGACTTAATTCAAAACATAGACCCACAACGCGTTGCTAATACCTTCACCACGCGTTGCAAATCTTCACAACGCGTTGCTAAGGTTCCACAAGCCATAAGGTCATAACGTTTGCCGCAACGCGTTGTGAAAAGTCACAACGCGTTGCGACATTTGGCAACGCGTTTGCGAAATTTCGGCAAAGCGTTGCGGTGTCGCCAATCAAAAGCATGAATTTCTGTGACGTAATTTTCAAAATATAAATCTCACACCCCGTTGAGACCTTCACACGCGTTGCAAAACCTTTGCAAAACGCGTTGCGGCAATACGTTATGACCCTTATTTCCTTCCACAACAACGCGTTGTGAAGTTTACATACATAAACTGTTTTGGAAGCATCGCAACGCGTTTGTGAGGGCTTGCACGCGTTGTGAAGGCCTAAGGTTCAAACTTATTGCCGCAACTGCGTTTGTTATCTAATTTTTGAAATAGCCGTCACAGAAATGCAATGTTTTTGATTGGCCGACGCCGCAACGCGTTGGCCAAAACTACGCAACGCGTTGCTACTACTGTTCTCACAACGCGGTCGGCATACGTTCTGACCCTTAATGGCTTGAACCTTCGCAACGCGTTGTGAAGGTTCGCAAACGCGTTTGTGAAGGTCGCAACGCGTTGTGAAGCTTGCAAAACGCGTTGGAGTTTCCCCAACGCGTTGCTAGATACTTTGCAACGCTTGGGCAGTCTAATTTTTTTGAAAATACTCCAGAATTCGTCATTCTAAGTAATTTGGCCGACGCCGCAACGCGTTGCTACTTTGCCGCAACGCGTTGCTGTACTTTCTTACTTTCTCTCGCAACGCGTTGCCGAAAATGACGCAACGCGTTGCCGAATGTCGCAAACGCGTGCGGCAATACGTTATGATGACCCTTATGGCTTGCGATACTCCTCGCAGGCATCTCGTTTTCTTGAAGCAGATGAACTGCCCCTGGAGGAAGTCCACGGGCGGAGCTCCCGAAATCTGCGGTTTTTATATAGGCTCCTCTCGGTTTTATAGCATGTTTAGTGTCTTCCGGTAGCTCTCGTTATCTCATATCATGAAGCAAATGGATCTATCTTTCCCTGTGGGGTCCCAGGGGGCGAAGCCGCCCGGAAACGCTCGTGTTTACATTTTGAGTGCCTTCGAAGAGCTCTCAGATATCGCATTATCGGGCTCGAAGCAGATTCCGGTAAGCAGATGAACTTATAACTCCCCTGGGGAGGTCCAGGAGGCGGAGCCTCCGGAAGCTGTCGGTTTAGTATATTTTTTGAGTGCCTTCGGAGAGCTCTCAGTTATCTCTTTCTCATGAAAGCCGATGAACTATACTGCCCCGGCGAGGTCCAGGGGCGGAGCCCCCTGAAGCTCTCGAGTTTTAGGCATGTTTGATAGTCTCAAGAGCTCGTCGTTATCTCTTCTCATGAAAAAATGCGCCACGTGCCCCTGGCGGGGGTCCTGGGGCGAAGCCCCCGAAGCTCTCGAGTTTTAAGCAAGTTCTAGTAGCTTCAAAGGGCCTCTCAGTGATGACTATAGCCGACGCCTGTGACGTGTCCCAAATTTTTTTCCCCACGATCCTTCAAGCAGCGCCCCCCCCTGAGGTGGCCCGGGGCACGTGCCCCCCCCCCCCCCGCCCCTCCCTATCTACGGCAACTGGTTTTACAACGCTTACGGCACTGGTTAGGCAAACTGGTTACGGCACTGGTTACACTAGAGGGATCTTTACTACAACATTTCCAACACAACAGTGCAAAAAATGGCACTTTGATGAAAAATAAGGAGCGCTGTTTGTTTACATTTTGCAAAACAAAGGTCGCTGCATAGTGGCTTTAAAAGGAATTTTGTATAACATGTAACATCTGTGTGGATATTGCACTCAGCAGGTGTCAGGCATTTTTTCCGTTTTCCCGCATATTGCCAAGGTCGAAAAGCAACTTCCTGTTGTTTCACTCGGCTACCATTCAACTGGTGCGACAGCCCGCTATCCATCGTGTAATGTCTGTGGTTTAATAATGGAAGTCAACTGAACTATCCTCGTTCATACACAGGCCATGCATTAGATTAATGGATTTTAACAGGTGATTCATTAACAAAACAGACCTACAGATGCCCTGCCACGGGGAGATGTAAATATATATATATATATATTATATAGATATCTATATAATATTAGATAGGTAATATATAATATATATATAGATAATATATCTACTCTATATATTCTTCCGACAGATTGAACCATAGGGCGAAATATTCATATTCATTATACTATACCTGAAGTTGTTTTGTTGGGGGCTTTTCTTATTATGCTCAATTAATTATATTCATATCTTTTGTTAAGCTAATGAGATTCTGCTCTCATTTGCATCAATTAATATTCTGATTCTTTGACGGAATAAAGCGCAACAAAAGATAACGGTAATAAGGCGAACAAAATTTCGCCCTAAGAAAAGTCTATGTTTATGAATAAAAATTTCCGGCCCTAAGCGTAGGATATAGTGATATATCAATCAATGAATATATCATATTATATTGTTTTAAAATAATTCAGTTCAGACACGATGTAGTAAAGATATTTCACCCAGAAATGGTTTGACTTGTACAATGTCATAGAACAACACTTATCAAAAATTGAAAAGTATTAAGATCCCGTGAATCATCGGTCTAAGGTGATTGGGGTCAAAAGGCTCTGACAAGAACCCAAATATTCAATATGTGATAAGGATTAATGTTAAGTTTGCCATACTATCAGGTCATCTGGTTTATGGACTTTAGGATAGAGGTCAAGTATGCTATTGTCTTTGTTAAAACAAGGGTCAAAAGAAAAGTTACCTATATTACAACAAAAGGTGCACTAATTTACTTGTTTGGTCACATAGATTTAAAAATTAGTTTACACTATGTCTGAAGCTTCGTTAGACTAGCGAAACAAGGTAGTTTTATGACACTGCCATTGTTTCTCATTGACCTTGACCTAATACCCTATAACGCTCAGAGAAAATCGTACATATCACAAACTAACCTTTTTTTTTCATTTTTCCTCCACGAGGGAAACCTTTATTACAAAAAATATCTCGCTCAAAAAAACAAGCACATACAACAATTACATTTTGTTTAAAAGGTTAGTTTTTTAAAAACTAACCTTTTTTTTAATCCTCGTGACCCCAGGATCAAGTTGATGAAACTTTGACCCCCTGTTACCCCATGTATATAT
This sequence comes from Ophioderma brevispina, assembly GCA_023653785.1. NCBI lineage: Eukaryota > Metazoa > Echinodermata > Ophiuroidea > Amphilepidida > Ophiodermatidae > Ophioderma > Ophioderma brevispina. The sequence goes on along the minus strand of JAMKCH010000968.1, from coordinate 26,454 downwards.
AAACTTTGACCCCCTGTTAAATATGTTCCCCCACCTATATACTTCTACATTGTGAATATGTTATTCTCTAATACATAATGAGAATAATGAGGTCAAAATAATTTCTGTTGCTATTTTGTAAAGGTCAAAATGTCAATTTATTAGACTATATGTTGCTTGGTGCATATGCAGAAAAGCACTAATTCCACAGGGGACAAGAGGGGGAGAGATTGCCCGGGGAAAGCTGCCCCCTCTTGTTACGCCACTGTCATCAAAGTCCATTTGTTTGTACTATTGCATTTGGGGATAACTACCCTAATTTCATGACTGATCGGGTAGGATGATGATCTTCAAGCAGAATGTTAGCTTTAAGATCTGAGATGTTCCATTAAGGAGAAAATTACTTTTTCATCTCGCCCATCTTGTACAGGAACAAATGGGACTTGTATTTACCGGTGTGAAACCCTATAGTTACAACAGAAAGAAAAAGTATAAGGCAAAACAATAAAATGAGACCAATAGCAACAAAGGTTGCCAATTTTTAAAACGTGCTATAGTTCACAATTTCGTCATAGAAAATGTCCAATGCGGAGTGTATCTTTACCACCCTAATTAAATGTACTGAGACCTCGCAAAGCCATGAGTATGCCCCTAGAGTTCCGACGCGATGTTCAAAATAAATGTTATGTGTAGGTCGTAAAAAAAGATTCATGGAAACACAATGACAAAATTTATCGAAATATTCGATCAATGCCACAATTATATTTGTTATTTAATTCTATGCATCCATATCCACAGGCGTTTAATCGATTTTGCGCAGCTGTGATAAATTTAACAAGAGTTTTACATAAGTTAACGCATCCGTGTCCAACGTGGTAAATTCAATGCGTTGTTAATTAGCCATTCCCTCGAGACCCGGAGCCTTCGATACTGACCACCTAATGACCAATTTAATCCATGGCTTACTGGACAACGATATCATTTTCAAAAACATCCTGGTAGTTAATGGCTGCATTTCTTATATATACAAACGTTCTTTTTCTAAGCTATCTCATACAAACCAAAATTAGCCTGCAATCAATATATAGTCTAATATATTTATGATTTAACCAAAACCAAATTGCAAAAGAAACAATTTTGGTGTTGTGCTGTGAAATTGTCCAAAAATAATATATATATTTAATAAAAATAAACAAAACAAGACAAAAACAAAATAAGACATACAAATACTTCCAACTTAGCTCAACTTCATACTTATGGAAAAATGAAAATGTAAGATAAAGGAAGTAAGGTGTTATTCTTTGTGAAATTGTTTAGATTCAGAATCCGTCACTTGCGTTTATTATGGTTACTGAAATAGTTTGAATTTGAAAGAATTAACTAACAAATTTCCTGAAAATATCTTAATTCACAAATATTGATTAGGACAATATTATTCCACAAAGTTTAAAAGAAAGGGCTAAGCAAGATTTAAACTGTTGAAAAAAGAAAACGTTGATGTAAAATATTTTATACAAATTAAAAGGACGATTTAAAATAAGCTAGGCCATAAGACCATTTCCAATTTTATCTTCTTTACAACCTTATCCAGTGTAAGAAATATCTTTACTAATGAAAGATAATTGAAATCAGATGCACGTTAAGAGTTAAGAGTGTAAGAGTAATAAAGTCCTGCCTCGTGTTCTAATGTAGGATGCGTTTTTTTATCAGCGCTACTCTTATTATGTCTTTCTGTTAAATTGGCGATCAAAGATGCACTCAAAACCAACGATCGATGCTCCTTCAGAAAGAGGCTTCAAGTAATGCAGAATGAAATTGAAAGATTTATAATGAGCTATGTCTCATATTGCGCAACTAGAGTTTGATAAATTGGGTATGCTTAACGTCAGTGATAGGGTAAATCAATTGAAACTTAATCACGTTTTGTAAAAATATTTCATAATTTGGCTTCCGATTTTTCTCAATACACGTTTGGTCATGGTCATTTTACTAGAGGGAGCATAAACAATTTGATGTTCCGAAGATACAGGATCAGGGTTATCATGCTTTGCTATAAACCGGTGATTCAACACATGGCTTTGACAAAAAGTCGTGCAAAATCGTCATTTAATTCTTGTTACGCGCATGCGTAAAAATTTGAATACAAATATACCAGATTTACACGCGCCCAGTACAAAATCATTGCAGTACTAGTATCGCATGCATCATACTAACACACACACAAGCAGCCGTGTATTTCTTGTATGACTTTCATGCATTGAAAATTTTGTTAAACTTAATGATGTATTTGTTTCATTTTTTCCTTTCAACCACATTACGCTTGCCGCATTCAAATTGCTGACATTGAGGCTGCCTGGCACTTTTAGTACTATCTGTATAAAAGTAACATGGAATTTTGCAATGACAACGTCACCATTGACCAATATGTTGTCTACAAGTACACCTGGGCATCCTGGTCCTTCGTCGTCATATTCGTACCGCTGGTTGCCACGTTGGCATATTTTGTAACGTTGCATTCATTTATGTCGTTCATCGCATAAAGTTCATGCGAAACGTGACGAACATTTACCTGGTGAACTTAGCAATTGCCGACTGTTCTCTTCTATTAGCTGCCTCTGTGCAATACATTGGCGACTACATTGTCTCTCCTGTATATGATCTTCGCTTTTCATTCCATACAGCGTTCGGATGTACTGTACCCAACTTCCTCATTTATCTTTCATATTACGCCTCTCTCTGGACAGTCACTCTGGTCTGCCTGGAACGGTACCTAGCGATATGCCACACTTTCTGGCATCGACTTGTAGCTAATAAAAATCGTGCAATTCGAATGGTCATGGTGGTTTGGATGATATCACTCATTTTTGCAATATTCGCCACACCTTACTCGCCAATAAAGATCTGCATGTTTTCTTCATCAAATGACACTTCATTCCTGATTCAGGTTCCATACTGTCAATTCTACTGTGAGTGGTGCGCAGGAGTCCTGTATTTAACGGACTGTGTCCAGTTTTGCTTCGCTTTACTTTCGAACAACGCCATGTACGCATTGATTGTACGTAAACTTAGCCAGAATTCATTTTCTGCTGAAGACAATTGCGTTGCTGGAAATAATATCGACAGATCTGTACAAACCCGAAATGCAGTGGCAAAGATGTTAATCATAAATGGGGTGATTTTCTTCGTTTGCTTATCCCCCTTTTCAATTGCTAACATTGAGAGTATCTTCTACTACTTTGGTTCTTCTGTTTTTACTACTAAGTTCGTTAACCATTTAGGGTGGGCTGGAAGAGTGCTTTTTCTGATCAATTCAGCCTTGAATCCTCTTGTGTACAATATCAGTAACTCGCGTTACAGGATGGCATTTCGTGAAGCATTCGGTCTCAAAGCAAATTTGCAATACGAACGCTCTTTTAGAGCTGCAGCTTCTCAAGTATCAAAAACCACAAATACATAATGGACTTATTACTCTTAAGGTGTCATGTCTGGACAATGACATTAGCGACTGTTCTAGCTCTGTTGATATAATAAAGGTGGAGATTTCCTTCTCAAAACTCGTACCTACATCAGTAATAATTAAAGAACGGCGAACGACACAATGTGCAGTTAGGTCACCTGTACCAGTTCTTTGAAATGAATCCAATGTAGGTTTTGTATAATCATTTAACACTAATACTGTAAAAAATCCACCATATTTTTACGGGGAAACCGTAAATTTAAATTAAGATTTTTATGTTGACCGTAATTGTACGGGGTACCGTAAACAAACGATAAATATAGTTGTTGTACGGTAAATAAGTGTTTTATGGTGAAATACCGTAAAAATTACGGTAAATCGTCAAATTTACAGTAAAATACCTGGCAACTGAGTTGTCAGCATATTACCGTAAAATTTGCATTTTTAGCCGTAATATTTTTTCGTTTCCCCGTAAAAGTACGGTGGATTTTTTTCAGTGTAGGAATATTCCCCTTGTCCACCAAAGGGAGTGTCAGTAAAAAATAATTAAAACAAGTATTTATGAATATTTTTCCTGTTAACTCCATCCCGCCACTGAACAAAGCAATGGTATACAATGCCACCTACCAAAAATATGACATATTAAAAAATTTGTGTTCAATATAGGTAGATTAGACCTTTTAGAACACATATTAACAACTTTTTCATTCCACATATATATAATGAGGCCGTGTTAATTTGTGGTCCCTATGTTCCAAATTTTAAAATAATCTTTTGCCGCTAATTTTTACGTTTCTTTGTAAAATTCAAATTTTGTTGCTTAATTGTTATTGTCTTATGACCCTGTATGCGTGGTATAAATTTAGTGAAAAAATTCCTTCGGAAAAGTGGTTTTCTTTGTCCACAAACGGGAGAAGGAAGACCTTGTAACTTTATCTATTTGTCAACCATTTTGTAAACTAGAAACTGTTTCAGTTTCTATAAACAGGGGCTGTCTTTCGTCGCCATCAATCCGTCTCATTTTATTTTTTTCCTGGTGGGCTAAGTGGGTTTTCTTGTAATATTAACTAACGTTACCTTATCGGCACAATTGATGTGGAGGTGAATGGGAGAAAGCCCTATCAGCGCCTATCTATCTAACATGTATATAGTCGTGGTTACGTAGTAATTAGAGGGTGCCGAAAGGATTCGCGATGATACGTTCTATGATTGAAATAGACAAGAGTATAGCCAAATAAATAATCATCGAGAGAAGCAAAGAAACGCGATCAAACATTAGGAAATAACAGATTTGGAATTTACTCTAGTAGGGGTGTGTAAGAATTTGAAACCCCAGCTTAAAATATGGCGACATCTTTAAATAAACTAGAAAAAAATCAACTTTACTGAAATCAGACTACTACCCACACACACACACACACACACACACACACATACCCTTTAAAAGTTTTAAATAAGGTTTCCAAATTCGGAAGCCATGTAATGTGAATAATGCATTGAATGGCCATTAGGAAATAAGAATTATTAAGTACCGCAATGCTATCACATAGATTTCAGGATTTGCATTCCTGATTTCAGAATTGTTGTTTAGTTTTACCAAAATTCACAGTTTAATTCAATTCCAGCCCATGGGCACTTTATATTATTCCGTACCAATGGTACATGACTTTTAGCTTTTGTAGAATGTTTCTTAAAAATCACGCTAAATCGTTCAAATTTACAGTAAAATACCTGGCAACTGAGATGTCAGCATTTTACCGTATAAAATGCATTTAAATACCGAAATATTCTAACGGTTTTCCCGTAAAAATTACGGGGGTGGATTTTTTTACAGTGTATGAAACATCCACCAAAGGGAGTGTCAGTTTTAAAAAAAATATTAAAACAAGTATTTATGAACATTTCCGGTTTATATTCCATATTCCATGTATTTAAAAAATAAATAACCATATAAAAATTGAGTTAAACCTTTGTATATGCTGATAGCGATCCTCTTTGCTTTGGCCATATCTCCTCCACCACGTACCAAACAATGGCATACAAAAGCCACTACAAAAAAATATGACATATTAAAAAATGATATCATAATTTTGTGTTCAATATGAGGATATCACTTTTGGAACCACAATAAACACTTAGATGACCAAGGGGTTTTCACTCCCGTTGGTGCCCAAGGGGGGGGGGGGCATGGACCCCCTAAGGAAACCACTTTTCCCGAGGATTTTGCACGAATTTATACCACATGTGAAGATTCATAAGACAACCCAAATCGGAGCAATAAAAAAGAGATTGATATTTTGGGGACAATAGGGGCAAAACATTGTTTCACAAAACACGCGAAAATTGGGCAAAAAAACCCGGAAATTCAAATGAGCCTTGCGCTTACAGCAAAATTTTGAAAACTTAATGTTTTTTTTTTTTTTTTTTTTTTTTTTTTTTAATTTTTAATTAACACAAAACCAGCAGTTTTAGGAATCCTGGATTTTACGGGTGTTTGCCAACATACACGGTCATTTCACATAGAGTTTGTACAGATAACGGTTTGGCAAAAGTACATGATGGAAATTGTGGTTTTCAGCACATAAGGGTTAATTATTTTTTAATGTTACTAATAAATTGTTTAAAAAAACAAATAAAATTGGTATTCCATGTATTTTTGAACTTTAAAAAAAAAAAAAAAAAAAAAAAATAATTGTTACTCATGTATGTGTGAACTTATATTAGGCAAAAAAAATTGCTTTGGTTTACTCGCGTTTCTTATTCTTATTTTTAAAAATATTCTCAAATGACTTCCGTTAGTGCCAAGGGGGGGGGGGTCCATGGGATCCCCTAATAAATTAACTCATTAAACGGCTTGGCCGATTTTTATTTTAATTATTTGGTCTGAAAAGAAGCGCATTTAAAAGTCAGACAATTAACAAAAAAATTCGGCGCAAAATCCAACGGGTAGGGTAAAAGCGGCCAGCGCGAAAACAATTTGAGAGGCCATAGGAACCCCCGCTCCTTGGTCACTTTAAAAGTGCAACGAGAGATTTCAAGTCATCCATATTTTATGTGATAGTGAGGGATTTCATAAAAAATTAGACACCGGCAATGATTCCATACCTTTTATTTGGTTACAGAAAATAACTTAAAATGGAAACCCCCCCCAAAATGTTGATTTGTTATATGCTTAAATTCAATAGGAAAACATAGGCTTGAATGTTGTATTTGCTCCTATACGAGTGAATTAGAAATTTCACAATTGTTGTTCTGTTATATGGCCTCCATTTTTCTGATAAACTTTTTTTAAAAATAAAAAAAAAAATTATGAATTTTCTCAATTTTATTGGAGAAAAGATTTCCCGGGAAAGTACTGTTCCCGTTCTACTATAAAAGAGAGAAAAGGGGAAACCCTAGTTTGTTTATGTTAAGCGCCACTGTTTAGATTGCACATAGGGGAAGTGGGGAATCCCCAGGATGCTAAACTTAGAAAGTTGTTTATGTTTTGAAATCAAAACATTGCTAAGATCATGAATTTCCCCATAGAGTTTATATATATGAAGTGAGGTAATTCGGGTGATGAATTCCGATTGTTCGGCTAGTGTAAGGTTATGTTTATACATGAGGATGATGGAATATTATTTTAAAAAGGGGACAAAAAAACAAAAAGGTGGAATCTATATGATGAGTAGTAGTTAAATACTATCACATGGTTAAGGACTCTCTGCCAGATTCCACTACTAACAAGTAGTAGAAGCTACTAGTTGTCCTCTGCAGTAAGGAGGAGCAGACCTGTGTAGTACCTAGTGCCAGGATATATAATTCATGTGAGCAGAGTTGCTGTAATTATTCTTTATACTGTCGTCTTTGAAGCGCGAAAGTGTTCGGAATCAAAATAGGATTCCAAATTGTGGACGATGAAATCGTGGTGGATTATCTTGGACTGATATACTTGGAAGTGTCGTCGAGGACCTTTAATTTAACCTTGTCGTCCTTGAATGTGGACAAAAAGTTATCTCAGGACTGAGAAGATTCCATGAATTACTACCTGAAGGTTAAATTATGTGAAAATTTGCATACTGTCATTTTTGGAGTCTCGCTGTGAGGACATATCATCGTTGAACTGCAACGCCCAAACATAGGAAACTAGAACCTTTATAAGTATAATCTCTAATGTGTAATTTATATGTGATTTTGTTTGGAATAACGAATTCTTGAACCAAATCAAAGTAAGACATTTTAAAACTGTTTTAAATATATAATTTAGATCATTGTGCACACAAGGCTATTATTTGTGTTTGAAAGGTATTTATGACCTTAGATTTTAAGTCTACCGAGACGTCATACAGTTCCAAGGAAAACAGTTTTCTTAGCTTAATCCTTCCGATGGTGATATATTGATTTGAGAGCTTAATCAGTACAAAAATCAGGATTTTACTTTTAGGGCACCTGTTATTTGAAAATCTTCGTTGCACCTTTAACAAATTTTCATTTCAACATATATATTTTGTGGAAACGAGGGCCGGTTTAATTTGTGTTCACAATTTCCAAATTTTAAAATACTCTATTCCCACTACATTTTACGTTTCTTTGTAAAATTCTAATTTTGTTGCTTAATTGTATTGTTCTTATGACCCTGTATGCGTGGTATAAATTTCGTTGCAAAAAAGTGGTTTCCGTTGTCTACCAAACGGGGAAGGAAGAACCATGTCACTTATCTGTCAACCATTTGTAAATGTTTCAGTTTCTTTCTATACAAAAAAACAACAGAGCTGTCGATTTTCGAGAGAGCGCGGAGCAGTTCTTTAGTCGCTATAAAATCCGTCTCATTTTTTTTTCCGGTGGGCAAGTGGTTTGTTTTTCTTGTACTATTACTGTAACGTTACGTTATCGGCACAATTGATATGGAGGTGAATGGGAGGAAAGCCCTATTACAAACGCCTAGCTATCTAACACGTATATAGTCGTGGTTACGATTTAATCAGAGGGTGCCGAAAGGATTCGCGAAGATACGTGCTATTATTGAAATAGACAAGAGTATAGGCCAATAAATAATCATCGAGAGGAGTAGCGAAGGGGCGGGAGGGGGGCGGGGGGTAGGGTTTTTAGTTGTATTTTGGTATAGGGGTGGTATATAGTAATCGACCACAAAAATTGGGCAGGGTGCGTCCACCGGGTTAAAAAAAAATCGGACACCCATGTTCTTGTGGACCAAATTGTACAAAAAATACAGGCAAAATATGACCCATTTATATAGTTGGGTTCCGAAATTTGCCCCATAATATAGTTGGCTTGAAATTTCGCACCATTTTCTAGTAATCTTAGCCAAAATCGGGCCCATTTTCATAGTAACTTTTACACAAAAATCAGAAAAATCAACCATTTTTTAGATTTTAGCGAAAAATCAGAAAAAATTCGACCCATTTCATAGTTAAAATTGCGACCAAATTGAAAAATGGACCCATTCATTTATGTAAGTAGTTAAGGACCTCAAAAATGACCCTATTTATAGTAGATGGGGGGAAAAACGACCCAGTTATAGTAAGGCTGTGAATGAAAAATGTGACCCATATCTGCGGCACATATGTACTACCCGTTTCCACTGAGTACCCCCCCCAGGGATTAGCTAAATTAAATAATCTCGAGAGAAGTAAAGAAATCGCGAAAAAACATTAGGAAATAAAGATCTGGAATTTTACTCTATAGTAGGGTGTTGTAAGAATTTGAAAACCAGCTCAAATATGGAGATATTCTGAATGAACTAGAAAAAAAAACAACTTGTACTGAAATCAGACTATTCTAACCCTCTGTACATATACCCTCTGAAAGTTTTTAAAAATAAGGGGTTTTTTCCAAAATTCGAAGCCTTGTATGTGACTAATGCATTGAATTTGCAATTAGGAAATAAGCAGTCGCAAAATATCGCACATGCTATACATAGATTTCAGGATTTGTATCCTGATTTCATAATTTGTTTAGTTTACCAAAATCACATTTTATCAATTCAGCCCAGTGGGGACACTTATTATTATTTCAGTACCAATGGTACATGTTTCTAGCTAATCCTAAATTGTGGATCCATTTGCTTGGAATTTAGCATAAGTTGCAATCCATAGAATGGAGTGCATTCTATGCACTCTAAGCAGTTTCAAGATAAGTAACAATGCCTATCAAAAAATTTTTAGCTTGCTGTCTTAATGCATTTGTTAGAAAAAAATTAGGCTCTACAACTTACAAAATTGTACAGCAAATGTATCTAGAATGACGAGTCTAAGCATAAACTAGGTAAACATAGGTAAACTCTTTTACAACTAAACAACTGGCCATAAGTATTGCACTGCATATTGATTTCAAAATTATATGTTCTTGAAGTTTTCATACAAGATGCTATTCACTAGAATCCGAGAGGGTGAAAAAAAACGCTGATTTGGGTTGTCATGTTCTCTCTATATATGGCGGATTACAGGTATGCGAACGGAATAAACTTGCCGATTGCATTCCAGAAGGAATACAGGAAACAGAAACAAAAGAAATGACTTCAAAATTAGCTGCTTAATGCATTGTACGGGTCGTTGGGGTTTTAATGAAACATTTTATGGAGAGAGAAAATTGAGATGGGTTAGATAGGAATGAGATAAGTCCAATGAACGACAGTGGGGACTTATAAAATTCTGGAAATCTGAGACATCCGGAATGTAATTCGAATGATAAATCCCGTGGTTTACGTTAATCATGTCTAATTACGAGTCACATTGCATGACAAAACAGCACATGGTCAAAATTAAAAAAATTGTTTTGAAGTTATCACGTGACCTCTTTTTTATTCATTATATTTCTGAGTCCCATTTTGTAAACTGTTTCAGTTTCTTTCTATAAACAGAGGCTGTCGATTTTTCGAGAGAGCAGTCTTTCGTCGCTATCAATCCGTCTCATTTTATTTTTTTCCTGGTGGGCTAAGTGGTTTTTCTTGTAATATTAACTAACGTTACGTTATCGGCACAATTGATATGGAGGTGAATGGGAGAAAGCCCTATCAACGCCTAGCTATCTAACACGTATATAGTCGTGGTTACGTATTAATCAGAGGGTGCCGAAAGGATTCGCGAAGATACGTGCTATTATTGAAATAGACAAGAAAAAAAAAAAAAAAAAAAAAAAAAAAAAAAAACCCCCGGGGGGGGGGGGGTAATCGACCCAAAATTGGGCACGGGTGTGCGTCCACCGGGTAAAAAAATCGACCCATGTTTATTGTGACCAAATTGTACAAAAATACAGGCAAAATATGACCCATTTATATAGTTGGTTCCGAAATTTCGACCCATTAATATAGTTGGCTTTGAAATTTCGCACCATTTTCATAGTAATCTTAGCAAAATCGGCCCATTTTCATAGTAACTTTTTACAAAAATCAGAAAATCAACCATTTTCATTGTGATTTTAGCGAAAATCGAAAAAATCGACCCATTTTCATAGTAAAATGCGACCAAAAATTGAAAAATGGACCCATTTATGTAGTAGTAATGACCTCAAAAAGTGACCCATATTTATAGTAGCATGGTGGGAAAAACGACCCATTGTTATAGTAAGGCGTGAAAATGTGACCCATATCGGCGGCACATATGTACCTACCCTTTTCCACTGAGTACCCCCCCCCCCCCCGGGAGTAGCTAAATAAATAATCATCGAGAGAAGTAAAGAAACGCGAACAAACATTAGGAAATAACAGATCTGGAATTTACTCTATAGTAGGGGTGTGTAAGAATTTGAAAACCCCAGCTCAAAATATGGAGACATCTTAAATGAACTAGAAAAAAAAAAACTTTACTGAAATCAGACTATTCTAACCCCCTGTACATACCCTCTGAAAGTTTAAAATAAGGTTTTTCCAAATTCGGAAGCCTTGTAATGTGAATAATGCATTGAATTGCAATTAGGAAATAAGCATTAGCAAATATCGCACATGCTATCCCATAGATTTCAGGATTTGTATTCCTGATTTCATAATTTTTGTTTAGTTTTACCAAAATTCACAATTTTATTCAATTCCAGCCCGTGGGGACACTTTATATTATTCCGTACCAATGGTACATGATTTCTAGCTAATCATAAATTTGGTATCCATTTTCTGGAATTTAGCATTCAGCTTGCAACTCCATAGAATGGAGCTGCATTCTATGCACTCTAAGCAGTATTCAAGATAAGAACTAATGCATATCAAAATAATTTTAGCTTGCTGTCTTAATGCATTTGTTAGACAAAAATAGGCTTATACAACTTACAAATTGTACAGCAAACTGATATCTAGAATGCCGAGTCTGAGCATAAGCCTAAGTAAACATTAGTAACTCTTTTGCACACACTGGCCATAAGTATTGCAACATGCATATTGATTTCAAATTATACCATGGATTCTTGAAGTTTTCATACAGCTATTCCCTAGAAGCCGAGAGGGTGAAAAACGCTTGATTTGGTTGTCATGTTCTCTCTATAATATGTCGGAATACAGGTACTGGAACGAAAATTGCCGATTTTGCCTCCAGAAGGAATACAACACAGGAACAAAAGAAATGGCTTCAAAATAAGCTGCTTAATGCATTGAGGGTTCGTTGGGGTTTTACCTGAACATTTTATGGAGAAAATTAGATTGGTGTTAATCGGAATGAGATAAAGTCAATGAAAGACATGACTTATAAAAATTCTGGAAATTCTGAGACATCCGAATGTAATTCGAATGATAATCCCGTGGTTTACGTTAACATTTCTAATACGATCACATTGCTGACAAAACAGCAACTTTCAAAATTAAAAAATTGTTTTGATTTATCAACGTTGACCTCTTTCTTATCCTTAATTTCCTGAGTCCCATTCCTGATGTGCTCCCATCTTCTATTGACGTTATCACATTTCCGGTCCATACACCCACTCTAAACATTTAGAGTAGACCCTGACCATGCTCCGACCCCATACCATTCTTTAGCGATATTTTGCAGCCATGGTTTTTTACGTTATGTGTCTGTATTCCCTTCTGGAGTGCAAGCTATCATAATCCGTGGAGGGAACATTGACAATCAAATCAAAGGTGTTTCGCACCATTTGATTTTGGGAAACAACATCTGTTTGAAAATCATAACTTGACAATAATTACGTAATGTTTATCAAAGAACACCTGACACAAATTATAAAATTAATTTTGAAAAAAACAAAAAATTATTTATTTTTCTGCATTTTGAAATACTTTTTCCAGTGTGTGTACAATTGAATAAACACTGATGTTTTGTTGTCAAGAACTTGAGCTTTTATTCAGTTTTAATAATAAAACAATATCAACTATAATTTGTACATGATGATTTTACACTAGCTCCCCGAACTCATTTTATTGCTAGTGTAACCAACGTCGTTATAGAAGGTGTTTAATTGTTTAAATGGCAAAATCTGTAGGGGTATTACATGGGTTCGTGAGTTGATTTTTTTTTAAGGTAGGGTGTTTTATGTAGGGGTCGTCTCCATATTTTGGGCTGGGAGTAAAAATCATAGCTGTCCCTTTGTCCAATAACCCCTCCCCCCCTCCCAACTCTAGTCGTAACGCACAAAAAAAAAATGGTGAAAAAAAAAATATTTCACGAGAGAGAAGTCATTGAATGGAAAAAGTTGTAATGAATAAGTACGGGAAAAATAATAGCCAACATTTATACTCCCGCTGTTCGTACCGATGCCAGTGATCCGGGGGGGGGGGTGATTTTCCAAGTCGTCTCACCAGAGGGCCCTGTATTCTTCTACTCAATGAAAACCCAAGGCTAACTACAAACTAGCCTTTTTTAGCAGTGTTTAACTGTTTTAGTGGTGAAATCTTTAGGGGTATGTACAGGAGGTTATTGATTGATTTTTTTTGTGTCGTCTGCAAGAACTGGCGAAGGCACACAGGGATTAACTCTGGTCGAATGTCTGTGTATCTGTGTTGTGTGTGTCATTTGGTTAAAATGGTAACCCTAAATAGATTGCAGGCCGTATGAGTTCCGTAAGGCACTATGGATGTAACTTGGTGGAAGGAGGGGGTGGGGTGGGTGGGGTGACAGTTGGTGACCTCATGTGACCTTGGTGACCTCATGTGACCATTTTGGCTGGTCAAAAAAAAAATGTTAACCCCTTACTATATTGCATGCCGGTGAGTTTCCTGAAGGGCTACAGATGTAACTTGGTGGAAAGGAGGGGCGGGGGTGGTGACATGTTAGTGACCTCATGGACCTTTGTGACCGCATGTGACCTTTCAACCATTCACATGTAATTTTTTTTTGAAGATAGGTGTTTTTATGTTAGTTGTGCTCTATATTTTGGCTGGGGTAAAAATCCTAGTTGCACTTTGTGAAATTTCAAATTAATCAAAACAAGCACCATGAAATATTTCACAAGAGAGTCATTAAATGGAAAACAACTGTAATGAATAAGTGCGGGAAAAATAATGGCAAACTTTTATACTCTCCGCAGCGGCGTACCGAGGCAGTGGATCGGGGGGGGGGGGGGTTTCCAAGTCGTCTCACCAGAGGGGGAAACATTCGTAAATCGTCTCGGTAATTTGTTCCAATGAAGTCTGAACTTGACGAAAAGCGCGCGTAGCGCACTAAAATTGACAAATTTACATTAATTTTGCCCAAATTGAGGATGAAGTTTGTCGAAATTCCCCGAAAGAAGATGGTTAAAAATAAATATGTTGGTCAATATCGTCCCACCTTTTCGAGCCAGAGGGGGCAACTTTCCCCCTGCCCCCACCAGGTCGGTGCGCCTTCGACTCTCTGCAACCCTATATTGTATACTTTGAAGGCAGCTAAAGTTAAGATTTGTAAAATGTCGAAGATGTTGTAGTCCCAAGTGAACTTCAGCATGTTAATAAAAATTTGAATGTAGGCTAATTATATGCATTTATGTAGAATCTTTCCTGATTGTGTACCACCTTTATTTGTTCCGATCGTCTTTGAGACACTCCGACTTACCCGTAAGTGGTATTAAATGAAAGGCCATATTTTTCTCATCGTCGTCCTGAAATTTCAGACTTTAAATCCATTTCTTTCTCAGAGACAAAAACCTGCCGTTTAATGGTTAACCACCATTATATTAGCAGAATAGTGAATATGCAATATGCATTATCGCTTCTACCATCAAATTCACAAGTTTGTTTCCTAGATTCATTATTCCGAAGTGTCGTTATCCGTAATCCGTAACCATTAGCTGGTAAACGACCCTTATTCCGAAGGGTCATAATTCCGACTTATGCATGATGAGCAATGTTTCGAAAGGGCGTCATTATTCAATGGGAAACGTGTAAAAAAATGTGGGAAAGTTTTCTACAGGGGTCAAAAGTAAAGCAGGTCTAATTGTTTTTGAACCCTACTTCAGCATATTCATCTGGTCTTGAGGATTAAAAAAAAGATATCGTTTGCCATATCTACGGTCATTAGTTTCCGGATTAGGACTCATAAAAGTTCAAGGTCATCCCAGGTAATATCTTTTAAGTATACCATATGATTTTTACGAAAACTAGTATTAACTGTTTGTCTGGTCATTATCCTTTAATAGAAAATGCTTATTGGCTCTGTATTGACATTTAGTATGTAAATTAGATGGAAACGATTAATGACCTCATATTATAGGATATGTTAGACCAGTTACATTTTGTTCCACTACACTCAAATTACAGGGATTTAAATAAATCCCAAATGATTGTGATTATGGACCAGTCCAGTTTGAGATTAAAATTAAATCTTAGTAGATTTAAATTCTAATCTATTAAAGGAATTAATATAATAATTTAAATCTAAATTACAATAATAAGCAGATAACTGACCCAATGACAGTAGTAAACGCCATTCAACGAACACGGAACTAACCTGCGGCAAAAACTTGGCTAACAAAATTCGGTAGACGTTTCATATAGAGTCCCATGCATGCAAATGAGTTATGTCATATTCCGTCAAGCGCTATACTGCACAACGCCATAAAGGCACATGACGGAATCAATTGTAATACCTCATTTGGGCAACAAGGGACCTTCTATATGAAACGTCTACCCAAAATTCCACTTCCAAAACTCATTAATAAACACCTTCCAAAAATAACACATTCACTTCAATTTTTCTGAATCCATTTACTGTAGATGAAAAGCACAAAACTCGCCACTGTAGCAAGCCTGGTAAAAGTGCTGGTGCCGACAAGATAGATCTGGGATTCTAAACCAATCATATGATAAATCGATTTATGGTAAAAAGCTGCGAATAACATAAATCCAGGTTATATCGACACAGTATCCCCTTATGGCGTTTTGGTTGTCGGCCAATCACTGCGCACTCTGTCCGTGACGTAGTTTTCCTTGTTGCCTTGTATGCTTTCCCGTTTCCGCGGGCCATTTTCTACTGGTTTCTCGGCCGGTTAGTGCGGTCAAGTTATTAAACCCAGAGTCTCACAGGTATAAACATTCATATGTCATCACAATCAACGTTATAGTGCACTTTGTAGAATAGGTAATGTTGAACTCACAGTCTATGTAGACGCTAGTTATCGTGTTTCAGTACAAGATAAACCAAGCAAAAAACTCGTTGAACTTAATTAAAGGGGGAAATAGATCTATAAGTGGACTCTTTCTGTTAGTAGCGTAATCGGTCAGGCAACCCCAGGCATCAACTTGTGATATTCGTCAAGAGGATTTTTTTGCAGAAACTCTCAGTTGATTTCATAACTAATACTGTCTAATAAAGAATGAACTACATTCAGTATATCAACAATCTTGACAGAATTCGGCGTATTTAGTTTGTTACGCAATTGGTAATCAGTTCTCTACCCACCTCGTATGACGCATTGGATTTAAGGTGATGTCAGGTCTGCTTAAACTTCTGATATAAAGTGTTTGAGTCAATGTGCCCACAGATGTCCGAACTAGAGTGTGGAATCAAGGTCGCAAAATCATTAAATTACACCTACCTCCTGGTTTAATTCCGTATGCGGTAGAACTGGTTGCTTGGTTCTTGGTTCTGGTGCATATCCTACCAAACAAAGTAGAACTTGTAAATGGAGATATCCCGTACCGAACTATCCCGTCTGGCGTTCATAAAAGGGACTATAGTTCCAATTCAAGACAGCTGTTTAAGACTCGTAAACGTCCTTGTATTCTGCGAGGTGCGTGCGTGGTTTTCGTTGATATTCCAGGATCTACTAATGCTGTGAAAGCGCTGAGTGAAGCTGGAAGTGTGCTTTTTAGAATTTAAGCTAGTTGGAGACGTACTCCATCGATATGAAGATGTTTCATCAGGTACGCTTGGGTTTTTTTCAATTGGGTGATTCCTTCAATCCATAGCAAATTTATTCCTTTCCTCAGTAATTTCAAACAATATTATGCATTCTTTTGATTTTTCCTTTCTCCGTATACTCTCTTATTTCACGGGTTATAGCAACCTTTATTACAGTGCTTGTTATTCTTTATGAGCCCTTTCATGATATCGATTCTTCCATTCCAACTTGTCAATATTTTTTCTTACAACTTCATTCCATCGAATCAGTCAGCTCATTGAGTGAGGGGTCAATCAAGCTTGCCATTTCACACCCTTTTTGTTTACTCAATCCGATAAGCTGTTACTGAGGCTTATACATGTTCGTGTTTTAATATACCACATAATCAACCCTTTTTTATGGCCTTTGAAAAGGAATTGTGCATGTTTGGCTAATAATAGTGTGAGGTTACTTCAGCGGGAGAAAAAAATTAGTGGGACGCGCGATGCCCACACTTCAATTTGCGCCTTCCAGGGATATGAGGTACGCGTATGCTTTGTTTCAGTACGCATCGCGAGGAATTGCGAATGTTCTCTGTTTCACGAAGTCCACGCGCCGCTGGTGTCGGTTCGTTCAACAATATTTATTCAGGACTGTGGTAACTGATACATGTTCTAGGTCGTACGCTCATCGCAAATCTGAATTTTCTGTTAAACAATAGAAATAGGAATAAGGGCCACATGTTATCGTTTGTGATTTTTAAAACGCTCAGTATAACTCAGGATTGTGTTGAGTTTTGGTGTGTGCATGTGGATCATTCATGAATTTGACGATGAACTTCAAACCCCCCCCCCCCCCCCCCCCTAGTTCGCTTGAGGTTATTTCCAGTCGTAGCCGAAGGCGCACACCCGGTCATGTGGCAAAATATCCATTTCGCAAATTATGTGTAAAACAAAATCATTCGATACAAGCTGAAAGCGTAGTGTCTCGCGATGTGGCAGTGTTCGTTACCTTTGGATTTGCGCAGTTTGTTCTTCTCTGCGATACGACATTCCCTAGGCTTTCCCTAGTTTTTTTATTTTCCCGCAGTTAAGAGTTGTGTCATAGAAGGCCTATAGGTGCTTATTGTTTGGCCCAGGTTTGTCGTTAGGTTTGGCGTTCGGAAATATGTTTAGTTTCATGTTTTTTTCCTCCCCCTAGTATTCCATAATGTTTTTTATGGGGTCGAATTTTTTATGGTGTCTGCTTCCTTTGTAAACTTGTAAAATTCATCTCTAATTATGTCATACTGATAGGGTGTACTGCTTGTTGTAGTCCGAATTTGCGAGAAGTGTCAGTAAAACGTGTTTTTTGTTGTTGCTTCGTTTATCCTGCTGGTTCGTATATTGAAGGTGGTAGCGTATTTAGAGTCTTGGTGTTTTGAATTGCAAATGGTGTTTGCTGTTGCTTCGTCTTGTCCTACTGTAATCATCATTTGCGTGGCCCACCTTACTCTTTGGTTCTTGACTTAATACAAATCTTAGTTTTTAATGTCGGTGAATATATTAAATTTAAGTTCCATGGGGCATCGTTTGTCTATGTTTATAATTTTCGTGATATCAAATTTTTTTTACCCGCTACTGCTGCCTGGCGTTTTTTGTCTTGTGATGCGGATTTAGTTCGTTTTTGGTTCGTTTTCGGTTCTTTTTATTTAAAAAAAAAAAAAATCTTGTTTCTATTTAAATCAATAATTGTCTCAGTGTGGGTGTCCCTTCTCTTTTCATTTTTAGGCTTTTTACAGATTCTTGGCTATTTTCTTTATTTGTAATTTCTTTTGAAAGGACTTCAGCTCAGGTGTTTTTTCTGGCATCTTCAGTAGATATTATTGAAGGTTTGTGTGTGTGCGTGTGTGTTGGTTTTCTTCATGCAAGTTGTTCGGTATATATTAAAGGGTGGGTTTAACTTCACTGCTAGTCACTAGTATCTCACTTTTGCTGCTACCTTAGCCTGGCATATAGGTCCTCCAGGCCAAAATTTGTTATTCAAATTGCTGCATTTTTGGATTGTTCTTCGCATACCGCATCTAAGCCCTGCATCGGTCGCGTTCACATGACTTCAGGTATCTTCAACCCCCATTATCATTCCTTTAGCTTGTCGCCTTCACCTAGGTGTTAGCTCATTAATAAGGGTCGTGGTTTTGGAATGACTTTTGGCCTTGCGATGTCTTGCCTTTTGGAGCGAGATGGAATCGATTCTATAGCCCTAGCTCTGGTCGATTTTTCCTCCAGCGAGGTTACGCAATTTCTTTTCTGGTATTGCGTATTCGCACTTTAATGCTTCAAGTGGGAAAGTCATGCAAAAAGGCGGCCCTGACTCCTTTTTTAACTTAGCGCAGTTGCACGATTTGCACCCTTTGACCATATAGTTTTTTCTGTTAACATTCTCATTTTTGGAATGCAACAAAGCAGGGATCCTTTTTTACCCTAAAAAGCAGTGTCTATTCATATATATTGCCTTGTGAAGGAATTTGTGCTAAAATTATATTTCTTAATGTGTTAATATTTTGATTTAATACCTCGACTGTTCTGTGGGGTTTTATATTAGATGCTAATTGATTTTGATATCCATACTACTCTAATGTTACATCATGATTTATTGCTGATATTTTATAGGCGTTTATGGCGTGGTAGGATGTTTTGCCTTGCTGCTCATCATGTTAATTGATATGAATTAATTGCTGAGTTACTATTAAAGGTCCTTGCTGCGCTGACGGCATCTTTGTTAAGATAGCAAAAACAATTGAATGATTTGTTTTCATCTGCTCAAATGTAAATCGATCTTGCCATGCGTGATACTACCATAGGCTTTTTATGGCGTGGTTTGATGTTTGACTTTCTGCTCATCATTTGACATGTTATGTATGAATTTATTGCTGAGATACTATTAAATGGTCTTGTTGTTTGATGCTGACCATATTTGTTAAAAATTAGCACATATTTGAATTATAAATGATTTGATATCATACGCTCAAATGCTAATCTGGTCTTGCATATTGGAAATAATTCCATAGGCGTTTATGGCGTGGTAATGATGTTTTCCCTTTCATGCTTCATCATTTGAAATGTTATGTATGAAGTTAATTGCTGAGATACTGTTAATGGTCTTGTTTGATGCTGACCATATTTGTTAAAATAGCACATATTTGAATTATAAATGATTTGATATTCATACTGCTCAAATGCTAAATCTGGTCTTGCATATTTGATAATTCCATAGGCTTTTATGGCGTGGTATGATGTTTGCCTTTCTGCTCATCATGTGAAATGTTATGTATGAATTTAATTGCTGAGATACTTTTAAATGGTTTTGCTTGCTGCTGACCATCTTTGTTAAAATAGCACAAATTTGAAGGCCGATGCCTGTGGCATTAAAACCGCATGAAACGGCGAGAAAAAGGCCGCTATCCAATTCCTGCCTCTTTTGTGTTTCTTTATCTTTACTGTGTGAGAGATAACATCATTTTGCCTCTGATGCACATATTTAACCAATCACTTCTCACCGGAACTTTCCCAGATCACCTCAAATCAGCCAAAGTCATTCGTATTTACAAAAACAAAGATGCACATAACATTGCAAATTACAGGCCCATTTCTGTTCTTCCATCTTTTTCAAAACTACTTGAAAAAATCATGTACACACGTCTGTCTACGTTCTTCAATAAGTACAACATTCTTGTTGATGAACAATACGGTTTTAGGCCCAAACGCTCAACTTACATGGCACTCATTGAACTAACATCCAATCTTAATCAAAAACTATTTGTTTTTTAAAAAAAAACTCCACACCATGGGGGTATTCCTCGATCTCTCCAAGGCTTTCGACACCATTGACCACGACATTCTTCTTCACAAGCTTTATCATTACGGTGTCCGTGGTGGTTCAGAAGTTACCTTACTAACCGCTCACAATCCAATCAGTCTACGTACACTCCATCGCATCATCAATCAAACCTATCACAGTTGGCGTCCCGCAAGGCTCAATCCTTGGACCCCTACTTTTCATCATTTACATGAATGACATCACCAACATCTCTAACACACTAAAACTAATCTTATTTGCAGATGACACAAATATTTTTCTCTCAAACTCTAACATTAATGCACTTTTTAACAACATGAATCATGAACTCGCAAAAATCACTGATTGGTTTCGGGCTAACAAACTTTCTCTCAATGTTTCAAAAACTAACTACATGCTTTTCTCTACACACAACACCAATCACAATCAAACATTAACAATAGATAACCAGACAATCTCCCAGGTACACTCAACCAAATTTCTTGGCATTACAATCGACGACAAACTAACATGGAATGAACACATCAACTCTGTCACTACCAAAGCGTCTCACGCAATTGGTACAATCTACAGAGTTAAACACCACCTTCCAGACTACACCTTAAAATCACTTTACTACACACTAGTGCTTCCATACCTCAGCTACTGTAACATCATTTGGGCCTCCAACTATCATTCACGGCTCACCAAACTAAACATCACACAGAAATGGGCCATTTGCACTATCACAAACTCACCCCCAAGAACTCACACTTTGCCATTATTTCACTCACTGAAAACACTTAAATTAGAGCACCTCAACCAACTTCAAACATCACTCTTCATGTTTGACTATTATAACAATCATTTACCTCCGAACTTCAGCAATTACTTTACCACAAACAGACAAATCCACAGCTATAACACAAGACAAGCCGACAAACTTCATCTTCCCCTCCCAAAATCTACCTCTGAAAAGCACTTTATTCAGTATCACGGCTCAAAACTTTGGAATGATCTCCCAAAATCTATCACTACAATTACAAACAAAAATACTTTTAAAGCTCAACTGAAAAAACATTTCATCAACCAGTATAATTCTTAATAATTTACTCCCCAGGTCCTTATTTCTCCCTCACTTTATTCTTCATCTCATTTCTATCTCTACTCCTTACTTTTTCTTCACCTCTACCTCTTCAACCTCTGCTTCCTCATTATGCAATAGTATCACATACCTCAGCAAGATATGTTGAGAAGTCTGTCTTTCTTGTCCAATTCCCGTATCCTGTACTTCCGTTAAGTGTTTGTTTAGTTTAGATATATTGTTTGTTTTCTGTTATGCATATTGACCTATGTAATATTTTATTATCATCCCTTACTTGAGTCATTTTTGTAATATTGTAATTAATGTAATTTTAGGTATATTTTACTTTATGGATTACAGGGCCAGCAATAACCATAAGCCCTATCGGGTTGTCCATTACTGGTCCTAGCATATCATATCCCGCACCTGTTCAGTTTTTAATTGATACTTCTTGTATTATGTATTGTCATATAATATACTGTATTATACATTTATGTCATGTAAGATATGTTTTGCTGAATAAATTGAAACTTGAATTGAAAAAAAACTTGAAACTTGAATTTTAAATCTAAAAATGGATTGTACCCTAATCACAATCCTTTGGGATTTATTTTAAATCCTTGTAATTTAGAGTGTAATTACGTGACCAAATTGTAAAGTGAGTGCAAGTATTATATTTTCTGGTCCTTTGGGACCTATATGAAGAATTTGGGACCATTTTTAAAAGAATCGGAGCATTCTGAAAATGTTACCCCAGGATGACCTTGAACCTTTATTGCCCTATAACTATTAACTATAACCCACAGATAGGGCAAACTATACCTTTTAAATCCTTAGGATATGGGCGAAATGTTGGTATAGATTTATATCCCCTTACCCGCTTGCCCTCCTGCAAATGTATGTTCCCCGTTACTTATACTTACAGACTTTTGATGTATTATTCTCTCGTCATTTCTGAGTATAACAGCACCAAAATTGTTTCTGTTGCAATTATTTTCAGGTCAAACCATTATTTTATTTACATTTCTTGCACAAGTAGTGACCGGGACAACTCAGGTGAACTCAAGTAACCTCGGATGTAATAAGTTCAAACGGGAAGTAGGTAGATAGTGGGGGTAAAGTTACGCAAATGAGAGGAAGTCTCTCAGAAAAGTCAAACCCGTAAATAACATGAGGCAAATCCATGAATTTTATTTTATCTACTTATTTCTGCCTGGAGAACTAAGTAGTTAAAATTTCAGAGGCAAATCCATGCCCTCTACATTCTACAAATTAAATGAAAATGCAGGAGAGGCCATAATAAGTCAGATGGACTTTGAGCATGGTCCCACCTTACACTATACAGAGTTTACAATATTGGATTACTAGACAGGACGGGACAAGATTAGACACGACAAGACAAAACAAAACAGGACAAGACAAGACGAGGACATTGACAATTATTTTAACAAAATTAGGGGCAGAAGAACATATTGATCGTAGTGAGCCAAACAAGAAATGACGAATGCAAGGATGTGAAGGTATTGCAATTATCGAGTGATCAACTAGAAATTGAAAGGATAAAGGTTTTATAACAAATATAACTAATTTGAATATTTATTAATCAATTCATGTTTTAGATTAAGTTTAAAAGCACTAGTGGTTTTTGAGCTTATGATGCTGTCCCCAAGTGCATTCCATATTTTGGGGGCAGTATATTTAACTGAGTATTTAATTAGATTTGATGAGAGTTTAGTTGTGATGTATTTACATGCATTTCTAGTGTTGTATATGTGTATGTCACTGTGTTTGGAGAAATATTTTGAAAATGAGTTTGGAAGGGTGTTAGAGTTGTAGCGATACATGAAAACTGTTGTTTGTAGTTTGTTTAAATCAAAAATGTTGAGTGTTTTTTAACTTGTGAAACATTGGTTTAGTGTGAGATGTGTATTCTGTGTTATTGATGATGCGCATGGCTCGTTTTTGGAGTTTGAATATACAGGGTGAGTCAAAAGAAACTTGACCCTGATTGTGTCCGCCATTTGAATTTTTAAATAATATATATCTAACATATGTGGTATCTGCGGAAAGCTTATTTCATTGTCTTTAATTTCCTGCAAAGATCATTCCAATCGGTTAAGTATAGGCCGAGCTACAGTCTTTCGAATCAAGAATCTGCAGTGAATAAATAGCCTGATTTTCTTCTGGACACAGATTTCCTTCGCTGAACGCCGTTCATTTCAATGTGAATCCGTGGACAGAGCAGAAAACCGACTACTTGATTCAAACGACTGTACCTCGGTCTATACCTAACCGATGCGAATGATCTTTGCAGTAAATTAAAGATAATTAACCCAGCTTTCAGATGATACCAAATATGTTAGATATATATTACTTAAAAATTCAAAATGGCGGACACAATCAGGGTCAAGTTTTTTTTGACTCACCCTGTATTGTCCAATTTACTCGAATTTGGAGAAGTCCATGGACAATAGTTGTCATCAAGTGTTATGTCAGTAATTGCCCAAGCTATGTTACTGTAAGATATGTACGGCAGTATTAATGTGTTGTATGTGTTTTGGAAGGGTTTTGCGGAATTTTCTAAGGATGCCGATGTTCTTAGAAATTTGATTTGTAATTTTTGAGATGTGATATTTCCAGGAAAGATTTTGATCAATTATTACACCTAGCAATTTTGTATGATCTACGGGGTGAATGGATGTGTTGTCAATCATGATTTTTGTCGGCGGTGTGTCATGTTTTTTCTTTGTAAAGTGGATATAGTTAGTTTTTGATACATTAAGCGAAGTTTATTAGCTTTAAACCAGTTAGATACATTAATTAGCTCTTTGTTAAATATGTTTGTGAGTGTGCTAAGCTTTTTGTGTGATAAAAATATATTGGTGTCATCGGCAATACAGAAGAGAAATGTTTGGAAGAGGAAGGAATGTCATTAACATATAGGAGAAAAAGTAAGTGACCCAATATAGACCCCTGAGGGACACCGCAGGAAACTGGGAGAAGATTAGAAGAGTATGAACCAAACGAGGTGAATTGGTGTCTGTTGGATAAATAGCTGGAGAGTAGGTCTAAGGGAACACCACGGATACCGTAGTGGTGAAGTTTGGCAAGTACAATATCATGATTGATGGTGTCGAAGGCTTTGGATAAATCGAGGAAGATACCAATAGTGGTAGATATAGGGCTAGTAATTAACACCTTGTTAATGCATGTCGTGCTGTATGCTATTATACAAGTTGTATTATAAATTAAAAAATAAAATAAAAGGTAGAAGAGTATTAAACGTATTATTTTTTATTATGTAGGCCTACAGTATGAACTTGTTTGTTATATTCTCGAAGCGTAAAAATCCAGCAGAACTAGCTTCAACTTATTTTGAGAGGATGTGACACAATAGTATTTTTATATAAACATGATAAAAGAGGGGAGATTTTAAGCTTGGGTATTGATTCTCGTCTCAAAAACTCAAGCTACAAAAATCTGCAAGTAGTGTCTAATATATATATATATATATATATATATATATATATATATATATATATATATATATATATATATATATATATATATATATATATATATATATATATATATAGGCAGCCTTTTAGAAAGCACAGTGAGTACGTTATTGGAGACATACTGACGAGGTGGATAAGTTTTAAAAAGCTATGTATAATGGTTAAAAATCTTAGAAAAATCTTATCTAAGATACTTGTATGCTGACCAACTGCAGTTTGCATTCAGAACTACCATTTAGTCACACTGCAATGGGTGTAAGATAAGTCATCCAATCTCAGTCACAGCATAGTTGCCTCGAGCGTACGAGACATGACTCTTTTGTGATATTGCAGCTTTACAGCGCAGCCGAGACTTCGATCAACAATCAGTATTTGAAACTTTTATTCATCGAAACTTGCAATACTCTGTGGTTAAACTACAGACTGCTAGACTTTGGCAGAATTCTTAAAATGGTGGGTGGCGACAGATTTCCAAGATGTGGACAGAAATCTGGACGTGGATTCGTATGTCACAGTATCGTCGGCAGTCACAGCTTTGTTCCTTGGAGGAAAAATTACTAAGCGATAGACATTTATATACAATGAAAGCGGGAACTGATGGGCCCATCCATGTTACCAATTATCTCACGGCCATAGTGACGTTTCGGCCATTGCTACGTCCTGTCTCGCGGTGGTCCCAGGATGATCGTCTCAATAACAACGTAATTTATATAGGGTCCTTTCACGGAAGGTAAATTACATTGAATGGACTTTTGTTTGCCCTCAAGATCATCCAAGGATGCGAAGAACACAATACATGCACCTGGTTCACCTGAACATTTTAGCTATTTCGGCAGGTGACGCCTTTGTATTCTTTGCATGTTTGAGTTGTTCTGGACAACAGGTCTGGCCAAGTTAACCTATTGACCTCCCGTGAAATCGCCCTATACTTTATCTAATAGAGGAGGAACAGAATATCATAGTGGCCTTATTTAAGGAGTTCGTTTACCTCCCACTACAGAAAAGATTTAACACCTTTGGTAGTTAGTATGGACCCTCTTACATAAATGCTAGGCAGGTAGTACGCTCAAATTGTGGTATCACTTTTTCAATAGGGGCAAATTTAAGTTTACACAGGGGTCAAATTTTTAAAACGCCCCAATCATGTTGAAATGTATGCCATATTGTCTATCTAATCATAAGGATTCCAAAAATATATAGTTTGTACAACCTACGATCATTGGTTTTGGAGTTATAGGGTAAAAATGACAAAAATGGTAAAAAAAGGTCAATCTCAATTTGTACAGGGGTCAACATTAAAAGCTAATCTGATTATAGTTTAAATACTTGCAAATCCTTTCCTGAGGTAAGAGGACTCCTAAAAGTTT